>CM075492.1:43889583-44186177 GCA_037950675.1 Hypophthalmichthys molitrix
TTTAAAAAGTGATTTCTGTAAAAGAAAATATCTCCCTTTGCATTGAACTTTGAGCATCATAACTTTGCAGATGTTGTTTATGATCAAACAGCAACATTACAAACTAACTAAAGTTAAAAAAGTCAAATCATAATCAAGGACCAATTTAAATGTGGATATTTTTCTTAGACAAACCAATCACTTCACTTCAGTTGTCTTTATTATCCCCCTGGAGTCGTATGATGGATGGATGCACTTTTCTGGGATTCAAAATCTCATTCACTCCCATTGGAAAGCTTGGAAGAGCCAGAATATTTTTAAATACATCTCAGATTGTGTTTGCTTGCAGAGTCACAGTGTTTCACTCTTTAGGAATCAAACCTACAGTGACTCTGAACGTGAAGCTAACACTACTAACTAGCTGAGCATCTGATCACATGATCGCTGGTCAGTACCTGCAGAGAACTTGTTAGCAGTGACGTTGAAGGGCTGCAGCTGCAGTCTGAAGGTGTTGATGGAGAAGGTGGGCACTACAGCGAGCGTCTGCTCCGTGCTGCACATGTACGAGCGGCCCACGCTGCACTGCAGGTAGTCCAGAGAGTTGTTGCTCGCCACGAACCGATCTGCAGGAACCAAACCGTCAGAAGAACATCAGAACCCCTGACTGAAATGACTGCGCTAGAGTCTAGTGAACTGAACTCATTTACCTGTCATGTCGGACCAGAAGGCGGAGACGCTCACGGCGCTCAGATGAAACTTCTGTGTGGTCGAGTTCTGCAGCGACACACGGAACATGATCAGAGGGAGGAAGCGTCACATGACATTAAGACACAGGAAACAGAGAGAGTCTGACCAGCGTGAAGGTGAAGGTGAGGTTGGTCAGATCCTCGGCCAGCGTCAGGGTGGCCACCTGGGACCCGCACGACCCCGAGACTGTTGTTCTGTTGGGCTGCAGGTTCGCGACCTCACCGATGGTCTGTGGAGGGAACGGATCAAACGTCAGCGGCGGGAAACAGTGACCTCAGCAGGAAGTGAACGTGTGTGTGTGTGTGTCACCTGGTTGCGAGACTTTGAGAAGTATGTGACGTTGAGCTGCAGGCCCATCAGCGCCAGCAGGCAGGCGGTGCCGTTGCCGTTGGTGATGGTGTAGTTGCCGCGCTCTGGGGCGGTGGGTGGCGGGACAGGTGATGGGGCGGCCGTGGTTTTGGGTGATTGTGTCGGGGCGATGGTTGTAGTCGTCTGATCAGCACTGCAAACACTCTCTACACAACAAACACACAACAGAATTATTTCTACAGCGCTTCATACAGTACAGATCGATTCAAACAGAATTAATGATGCAAACTTCAGATACGAGACACAGTCAGATTCTGCTCTACAGACGTTTCTTTATAATCGTTTGTGAAATTTACCAGCAACTTCAGCGTAAAACTTTCTACTCCATTTTTTCAGTACGTTCTTTATTTACTGATAAACATTCAGCAGGTTCTGAGGGGGTGAAGACTTATGCACTCGGCTCTGTCAGAGTAACTGTGTTCATCACATGACTCACTCCAGCTCTGAGTATCAGATTACCCAGCAGCCCTCATCAGCAGTCACAAGTCAAAGAGTAATTCAGAGAAGAACAAACAGTTTAATAACCTGCTCAACCGGTTCAGTTCAAAAGGATGATTCATGGATGAGGATCACGTGATTCATACCAATGCTGGGAAATGCCCCTGACCTTCACTGTTTGAAACACCGTACCGTCTTTGCTGAGGTTTGCTGAGGTCATGTACGCCTCCATGCGAACATTAGCGAAGGTGACGTTCACTCCTGTGTCCAGACTGACGGAGGTGGAGCTCAGACACCTGTAGGTGCTGTTCAGCCGCGCAGAGATCTCCGACACGTTTGTCATCACGGACACGACTCCTGCGGCAGAGACACACGTGAGCAGGTGCTTGTCTATGACAGAGTGTGTGTGTGTGTGTGTGTGTGTGTGTGTGTGTGTGTGTGTGAGACTGACCTGCGCTGGAGGATTGTGGGAAGGTGCTGGTGTCACTGAGGTTGTACTGCAGGCTCATGTTGGCCACCTTGTACAGACGGCCGTCGCTGGAGAACACCAGAGAGAACATGTGACCCGCTCCGAACGACAGCAGCAGCTCTGGAGGAACACCGGCGCCGCCGCAGGAGCTTCCGTTAGCCACCGCAGCTGAGGACGGCAGCGCGAATGTCGCCACACTCTACCAGAACAAACACACACACACAGTTCACAAACACATTACTGAAACCTATGGCAAAAATAATGAAGAATTACTTATTTCCATGACTAATATGACAAAAACTAAAAAAGACATTTGACACAGGACTAAGACTAAATTAAAAAAATAAAAAGTCTGACAAAGTTAACACTAGACACGTGACATCATAACTGCATGTGTGTGAGTGTTTGCATGTGAGTGTGTGTCTATGTGTACACTAATATTAGTCTCTGTTTATCTCGAGGTTTGCTGCAGCCTGCCAGATCCAGATGAGATGAGGGACCTGCATCTAGACATGATGATAATGCAGCCCTGACGTTTCAACTAATCTACCCCCTGTGAAGGCCCATTCCTCTTTCCTTTCCCTATGTATAGACAAAACGTTATCAAAATTATTCCAGTTCTCATAGATCCGCGGACACAACTAATTTTTTCTGTATTATGCGGACCAGACAAGTGATTTGGCAAATATCACTTTTTTTAAAAAGACCAATCTTCTGCGCACACACACACTCAAACACGCAAACCTATAGACTAAACACGTAAATGAACGGCAAGAATGCATTAAAGGTACTCTGTTTTCAGCAGGAAAGGTGTCATTTAAGCGACCCCTAAAGTAATAACTAACAATTTTTACAACGGAAGTGATTCAATCAAAAAACAACTTTAGCTCGATAAGAGTTTTCCTATTGTCACTGTGAAGCTGCTTTGAAACAATATGTATTGTGAATGAAGATGACTTGACTTATATATATATATATATATATATATATATATATATATATATATATATATAGAGAGAGAGAGAGAGATGAGCTTATTCACTGTTAATTATATGTTTGTGTAAATGTGCCATGAAGACAACAAGTGCTTATGAAAACTACCTTATGTGATACTAAGTTTTATACATTTCAGTTTTAATTTGAGTGTAATTATTATATCTGAAAATAAACAGCAGCTGAATATAATACCTCTGTTGTTAATTGTAACCTCTTATATTGCAGTGTACCAAATGACAGGGTTCCCTGTGTAGTTTGCAACATTATTTGGGAGAGATTTTGTTTTCTCAAGAAAGAAAAACTATTGGTATCAGCATCGGCCGATATCATTGTGAATAATCGGATATCGGTATCGGCAGAGAAATTTAGTATCGGTGCATCTCTAATATGTACATGTATTTTGATTATTTTGCTTTGGCAATACATTGTAACAATTGTCATGCCAAGAAAGCACACTCTGAATTTGAGAGAGACAGAGAGAGGAAAAGAGGCTGCCCGGTGTGAGCACATCCATCTTTAAGGGACGGTCACACTGCACTTTTCGTCCCATTGACTTCCATTCATACAGGTGCGAACGCGTCAGACCAGAAACGCAAGCTCGTGTGAAAAGTTTTGCATTATGCGGCATTCCAAAGTTGAAGTTTGGTGAACTCTGACCTGCAAATTCGCATCATGTGACCAGTAGAAGATCGAGTCGTCAGGCATGACCTCTTGGCTGAATTAAAAGAATGGCATTTTTGCAGTCAAGTCGAGTAGGTTTACACATTTTGAATGCATTACTACATGTTGAATCTATGTTGGTATATAATATATGTTGGTCTAGCGTGACCACAGCTCTCTCACTCACTCCAAACTCTGTGGTTCTCGCACATACGCACACAGAGAGAGACAGAGAGGGGGAAAATGTGAGCACACCCATCTTTATTCACACTTTGTCAGCACTCATCGGAGTCAGCTGCAAACCGCAGTCCATACAACAGGCCAATCAAATGGATCTGACAACAATGAGAGACGTAATTTCTATACTGATGTTAACAATCATATGTGCTGAATATCATCTGGCTTCCCGAGAACTGAACGGTAAGAGTTTGCAATAGAAGCTTGCAAACTGTGACATGCCAACATCAGTAGTGATTACCTTTTTATTTAAGCGTCAACTCGGTCAGTATCAATATAGTTTAATTCTGGAATTGATTTACTCTCTTCTTTGTCGATTGTCCTCGTAGACAGAAGCGCTCGAGCCTCAAATGGATTGCAGTTTATAATAGGGTTTTTTCACACGGTTCTTGACAGCGGTGTGTAGAGGCATCCTGGGCTTTGAAACCTGCTGTGTCATTGAGAGCCACAGCGACTACAAAAGATAAGACGGCAGATTGTGTTTACCCAGAGTTAAGAACGACTGATTTAAAATTCATAGCATTACAAGTTAAGTAATGGACAAGGAATAATAAAAAAATGTGCACACTTTTTACAGTGAATATATGGAATTGTGTTGTGCGTTTTTCAGAATGTCCCACAATGCAGGAAATGCTCCAATGTGAGAACATGGTTACCTCTGAGGGATTTATTACGTACCAGGTGCCTCAGGAAATGACCGTTTACTTGAGAGACCGCCATTGCGAACATGGATGGTACCATACGGTAGGCAGTGGCACGCTTTTTTGTCTTAGCTTTCATTTAAAAGACAAATTACAATATTACAAACATAATTAAGACATTTGGTTTTTTTTGTAATTAATGCATTTTCTTTTGTGCATAGAATATGACGTTTATTGTTGACTCAACTATCGACGGAGAGAAGTTAGGATATGTCGTGGCGGTGACTCCTGAGAACGTGACATTGAGCACCTGTGCAAGCCTTCAATGGGAACTTCACTGCGATAACGTTCAGGTAGTAGCGACAAATGTGTTTGTGTTATAATCTTATTTACATGATATGATAATAAGTGCTGAATAAATAAATGCAGTGCATTGTGTTTGAATGGGCAGGTGTGGTTCTAATGATATTATTTTTGTTCTGTTACAGTTGCACTGTATTATCAATTATACAGATATTCGAGCCAGGAAAAACCCTGGAACAGTTATTTTATTTAGGAGACGAATTTGTATCCAGTCAGTTTCATTATATGGATAAGATGCAGAGATAATGAATTGTAATGGAGTTCTCTTTTATAGTTTTTCAGCATAAATAAGGTGTGCATTTGTTTACAGTGAAACATCGATCTACACATGGATCCCTGCCAGGAAATGACACACTTTCAGAAGATGAAGAAGCTGGTAACATTAGTTATAAACTCCACCATTAACTGAGTTTGTCTTTATCTTGTATTGATAAGCACACCTCTCTCTCTTGTCATGTTTGTTTCAGCAAACTCTCCCAACTGGTTTACTGCTGTAATTGTGGGGAGTCTGTTTGTCACCATCCTGCCTGTTACCGTTTGGTTTATTTGGAAAAAAAAATGTGTAAGAAAGTAAGTGCCTGTTTTAAATGTTTGTGTTCAGTATAGTTGTTGTTGTACATATTAGTGATATTACTGTATCAAGATTAGAATACGGATGTGCCTCAATGGGTTATGTTACACAATAAGCAATAAAAAGCATATTACCAGTTATATTTTGTTTTGCAGAATGTGTAATATGTCTTATTAGTCGTTATATTTGATTATCAAGTAAGCAATTTAATAACACATTGACTCATTTTACAATCCTACTAACCCTTTATTTAGATTAAAACCCTTTTCATTCATTCAGTGAGGAACATGTTTTGAGCAGCAGTAGTCATGCAGTAAACACTGATTGCAGTATTAAGGCTAACAATTAATTGATTGTTAATTTAAACGATAGATCATGGGAATTGACATGCCTAGTTAGGACTAAAATTTTGTACAGTAATGTTGATCCAGGAACGTGTTAAGTCAGGTGCACACGGTGCGATGTATAACAGTCCTTTAGGATTGTTGCTTGTCAGACTGTACGAACATGATCCTCATGTCACACTGTGGGATCTCAGCCATCATTTATGTCAGACTGTACGACAGTCAAGACGCGTTAAGAACGGACGCGCACATGAAAACTTGTCCGGAGTTTTACATCATCGACCCACACACGTTCGGTGACCGTGAGCTGCATTACACACGGGACTGAAATGGTGGCTAACAAAGACATCTCCAGCGTTAATTTTGATCACGGCTTGTCTTGAAAAACAAGTTGACAATTTGACGTCTGTCGCAGGACTGTGAGCCAAATCTTCTGACACTGCCAGAATTTCGTCTGAGGTAAAAATTTGATCGGAATGGTCATTAATCAGCTGTCGGTGAACGTCAAACTAGTGATCAAAGACTACAGATTTTAGCCTAGGATTATAGGAATCTTTTAGGATTCTCAAAATTTGTCTGGACAGACGACCAAATCGTGGCTAAAATCGCAGTGTGCACCTGGCTTTACTTGGCAAAATCACGGAGGGACACATAGACCTAAATCACAGGTGAAATCAGTCAATTATAGCTGGAATTAAGCAGCACTTTAATGTCAAGGCAGGACAGAGGTTTCAGTTTATTTTTTATCTAGATCGTTCACACACTCACTGTTGAGGAAAGTTCAGTTTTCAGTGCTGTGCATAGGTCACAGTGTGTGTGTGTGTGTGTGTGTGTCTGAGTGTGTGAGATAGAGAGAAAGAGAGAGAGAGAGAGAGAGAGAGAGAGAGAGTGAGTGTGAGTGTGAGTGTGTGTGTGTGTGTTTTACCGTTCCATTAGTGGTGTTGTAGGAGATGCTGAAGGAGGCGTTGAGTTCTGCTTTAATGCAGGTGGAGTTTCCTTCAGTCACCTCAAACGTCACCGCATGAGCTGCAAACACACACCCTGAAACACAAACACACACCTTCATCATCATCATCATCATCACCACTGGACCTGAATGAGGCGTGACCCTCAGTGTCCACCAGAGAGCGCCGTCACACTGGCGTCTGTGCTGAACTCACTAAACCATCATTCCCTGTGATCACATCAGTGTCTCATCCTCACTTCAGCACTTCAATAATGTTTAAACGACCAAAACATAATATTCATCTGCATTCCACAATTCCTGCAATAAAATGTGACACACAGGAAGTGACATCATCTGAATGCTTTCTGAAGAAAGTAATCTAACAATAATCTCATTCTATTTCCAAGTTTTTCCACAGACTGTAGTAATGTAGGGTTTTGTCCTGTTTATTTTCCCCAAATTCCCTGTTTTTACAATGATAGAGCCTTATGAAATGAGTTTCATCTTTTCAGAAAATCTGTTTTAATTTTCTGCATTCTGTGTTTTGATTGATTACAAATTTATTATCAAAAACGCTGGTAATCAAATGAAAATATAACAATTCCTTCTAATTTTGGCAAACAGTGCTGCACAACAGAGGTTTACTGTTTAAATTAAAACAGGGACAAAAATAATGTTCTGAGAAAAACATTCTATTGAATAACAGTAAAATATTTCTATCAGTTTCATTTTGGCAAGTCGTTACAAACAGATCTGATTCAGATAAATCGGTTCAGATAAACTGTGTTTCATTCATGATTTTGCTGTAAACTGATGTTTAAACTGTTAATAATTGTGTGAAGAGGAAGTCTTGAGAAATCCCAGCATGACAGAGAGTTTGAGAAATCATGGTGTCTTACCACACACACACACACACCCTCACACGCTCACTCACGCGCTCACACACACGCTCACACACACGCTCGCTCATACACACACTCACGCGCTCACACACACACTCACGCGCTCACACACACACACACACACACACACACAGGCTCATGAGCTCACACACTCACACACACACACACTTTCACACCTACACTACTTTTGCGCACTACTCTTGCACTCACTCACTCACACACACACACACACACACACACACACACACACACACAAGCACTCACTCACAGAGTAACTCTGACTATTAACTGAAAAAATAAGCAAACAACAAGCAAATAACTAAATAACATTCTGAGTACATGAAGTGTGAAGTAAGTGACATCTGAAGGCCAAGGATGGTAACCTATACTCACAAATTGGGGATTTTGTGTGCACTAAGTGCACCCAGGTTAGTGCACACACATTAGTGAGTAGTGAACACACACACACACACACACACACACACACACACTGCAAACCATGAACACACACACACACACACACTGCAAACCATGAACACACACACACACACACACACACACACACACACACACACACACACACACACTGCAAACCATGAACACACACACCCAGTGGGCAGCCATTTCGCTGTGGCGATTGGGGGTTTGGTGTCTTGCTCAAGGACACCTCAGTCATTTCCTTCTGGTTTTGACAATCGACAGACACACAAAGACTGACCGAATCACGTCATTCTACTGATCATCAGGGTGATTCTCTACAGCAGCTCATCACAAGAGATCACACACACATGTGATGATGAACAACAACACAACGGCTGCACATTTACAGGAACAATAGCGCTGACTCCCGTCCAGATCGTTCTGGAGTCACATGATGATGGAGTGAGGAACAGACACTGATAATCTGCTTGCATTCACTTCAGTAACAGTGTTGATGTGAGTAACTCCCGCATGTCACGTGACTGACCGCAGCCGGGCGAGTGTGAAGAGTGAGAAGAACCACATGAGGTTTGAGCAGGAGATCAAGGCTCTGCTGGTGAGCAGGTTCAGAGAGCTGCTGCTGGGAGACGCTGTAACGTACCGTCCGCTGACGGACACTCAAACGATACAGGAGAGTTTATAGCTAACGAAAATAATTCCATAGCGCCGCCTTTATCTAATTAGAGAAGAACATATGCGAGCAAAGTTTTGCTTTAGGGACATTTGCAGTTGAACAAAGGTATTAAATCGCAATATAATTGCAGAATGTTCAAAAATCACAATAATATCATATTGTGGCGTAAGAATTGTGATAATATCTTATCGTGGTGATTCACACACATATTCAAAAGTGGCAAAAGTGTGATTTCATAGTGGATGTTTCAGCGGGTAAAAATGTGTAATTAGACCTCAAGTTTTACAGTAGAGCAGCACATAAGTATTTTTCCAATAGAGATTTTAATAATCCATAAACTAAAGCAACTAGCGATGAGGAGAATCACAGCATTAAAATCTTTGATTTGAAGCAAAAAAGTGCTTGAAAAATCTAACAAAAATACAAGACTTTGAATTGCTTTACTGAACGAAAGAACTACAATCCCATGATGCACTGCCAATGACATAATCAAATTTAAAATGATGTGAGAACATAAAACTATTGATTTAAAGAGAGTGTATACTGAAACAATATTTTTACGTATGAATTAATGCTTTTTGTGCGATTTGCTTCACGATTCTTATTGGTGAAGATTTCTCTGCAGAATCATGGGTAATGTAGTTTTCCTCCAAGAACTTTGCCTGACAAATTAAATTGATTATTTAAAAAATAAGTTAAAACAATGCAGACTGATCGATTAACAACCTCGTAGCTCACAGTAGGTCTGTCTTTAATGGTTTATCGCCCCCGATCAGTCACATGACATCTAAAGATCAGCCGATTGGCTGTTTCCATCTTCTCCAGCCTAGCGACTGTCATTGATATGAATGGGAATGAGCTTTATTTCAGTATGCAGAAGGGTGCGATTCGGAATAAAGTATTACTGTAAGGGAGCTTATTGTTCTGATCACGTGACGCAGGCATCGACAACTGAAGTGAAATTAAGTTCTTTAATAAAAAATAAATAAAAAAAACTGAAATGAAAGCACAAAATGGCGAATAAGAGAACAGTCTCATCACACACACACACACACACACACACACACACGCTGAATAAACTGACTAAATGAACTAGTTTAACCGAACATGAACCAGAGTCAGTCACACTAACGCGCGCGAACGACCGTTTGACGTCGATAACACTCTGAGATTTCCACTTGATACCGTCGTGTGTGTGATGTTTAGACTAGTTTATGATGTTTAGTTGAGTTATAATGACTTACCCATCAGTAGAGTCCAGCAGACACCTGCAGCAAAACACTGTTTCACCATCATGTCTCACTTCGTATTGACGTCCGTCAGGAAAAGCGGCAAAACTCCGAGCACTAAACACTGCGTACTGACGCCTGCGTACTGAACACGAGCCGCGCGGATCCGTGAAGTTGGTGAGTGATTTTTAGCAGCTCATAAACGGAGCTGTGCTGTTCCTCCAGTGTCTGGCAGCAGATTCACTGTGTCATGAGGCAGAATGTTCCAGTCATGTGATGTGAGCGCTTTAGCCCCGCCCCTCATGAGTCACGTGAGGGCGCTTACACTGCTGCGTGTATATGATATAAACACTGGCGACAGGATTACATGGAGACAATCACTGTGACTGTGCGTGTTTACTGTAAAAATAATAAATACTGTACAGCCTGTGATAAAGTGTTATGAAATGCTTGTTAATAGTCTACAGTTGGTCGCTTGCTGTTAATGATAAATGGGGCCACAAGGGAATGTGTTTATAAATAAATACAAAAGAATAAATATATATATACACACATATATATATACACACATATATACAGTAGTGTGTGTATATACACATATATACACACACTACTAGTCAAAAGTTTGGAAACATTACTATTACTAAACATTACTAATGTTACTAATTTATATATATATATATATATATATATATATATATATATATATATATATATATAAATTAATAAAAATAAATTATGTTAAAATAAAAATAATACTATATATATATAATAAAATAAATAAATTAATAAATAAAAATAAATTTGATTAAAATAAGAAAATGTATTAAAATAGGGTTTACAAATTATTTAATACAAATGTCATACATATATATATATTTGATTAAAATATACAAATTAATAATTTTTTTATTTTACAAATTATTTAATACAAATTATATATAAAATTAATGTGATTAAAATAAGATTGTATTAAAATAAGAATACAAACTGTATAAATATATATATTATAATACATTAATTCATAATATAGATAAAATAAGAAAATGTATTAAAATGAAAATACAAATTTTAAATAATACATCTAATAGTACAGTACTATACAGTATGTAGATAAAATGTAACAATGGGAACTAATTTAACATTTATTTTATAATGTTAAATTCAGCTGTAAAGACAATAGTGTCATTATTCAGATCAATTCAGTTCAAGTTTTGTTCTCATCCAACAGTGTCAGTGCAGTCAGATCAATAATATTACTGGATATTAATTGTCTTTTAAACCCCACCTAGGCAAAAAAAATGGCAAAACTAATAAAATGTGAATCTTCAATCCACACACTTTAGATAAAAGCATCTGCCACATGCATGAATATAAATGTATTTGAGGAAGTGACTCAGAAACCAGCGGTTTGACCTGCGACCTTCTATAGACACACTTTCTCATCTCTACTCCTCGACTAGATCTCAGCGTGAGTCAGAGTGAGTCACAACAGAGCGAGTGGTTGTTCCGCTCGCCTGATAAATAAACTACAGCTCGTCCAAAATGCAGCAGCTAGAGTTCTTACTAGAACTAGGAAGTATGACCATATTAGCCCAGTTCTGTCAACACTGCATTGGCTTCCTGTTAAACATCGTATAGATTTTAAAATCTTGCTAATTACTTACAAAGCACTAAATGGTTTAGCTCCCCAGTACCTGAGCGAGCTCTTAAAGCATTATAGTCCTTCACGTCTATTGCGATCTCAGGATTCAGGCCAGCTGATAATACCTAGAATATCAAAATCAACCGCAGGCGGTAGATCCTTCTCCTATCTGGCACCTAAACTCTGGAACAATCTTCCTAGCATTGTTCGGGAAGCAGACACACTCTGTCAGTTTAAATCTAGACTAAAAACGCATCTCTTTAACCTGGCAGACACATAACACATTATCAATTTATATTTTCAAATCCGTTAAAGGATTATTAGGCTGCATAAATTAGGTCAGCCGGAACCGGGAACGCTTCCTATAACACCAGATGTACTCGTTACATCAGAAGAAGAATGGCATCTACGCTAATATTAGTCTCTCTGTTTATCCCGAGGTTTACCGTAGTCAACCAGATCCGGGCCGTATCCAGGTGAGACCGAGGACCGGCGCCTTGACACGACCACAACGCAGCCCTGAAGTATCAGCAGAGATTGAGTCAACTAGATCATCCATTGTGAAGGCCTCATCGACACAACAGCCAGTGGCACAGCTCCTCAACAAACCGTCCATACCGGTGTGATGAATACGATCCTCAACTGGACTGAACTGGAATAAATACTTTGAATGTTGCGATCCTATCGGACATAAGATAGCAACCTGAATCGTAACAAAGCACTGTTCGCCAGAGGAGAACTGGCCCCCCGACTAAGCCTGGTTTCTCCCAAGGTTTTTTTCTCCATTTTAACACAGAAGTCTATTTGCCACCTGTTTGCCATCTGATGTCACCTGTTGGAGTTTGGGTTCCTTGCCGCTGTCGCCTTTGGCTTGCTTAGTTGGGGACACTTGAGATTTGATATTCAACAGTGCTTTGATCTGCCGGCATTGACACTATTCTTTAAGAGCTGCTGTGCAGCCAAAATTATATACCAGTTATCAATGTAAAGCTGCTTTGACACAATCTGCATTGTAAAAAGCGCTATATAAATAAAGGTGACTTAACTTGACAACGGCCGTCCTGTAATCATACAACACGCATGATTCAGTCTGAAATGAAGGCTTGAGGTCGACCCGTAAGAGTCTCTCAGATTACAGCTTCACATGTGACCTAATGACCGCTGACAGCCTGACCAGACGAACCTGCAGGTCAGTTGAGTGCGTTTGGTCCAGATGTGATCTGTGAGGCCGACCTCGAGTAACCCCGTCTGCTGCGTCACGCTCTCGGCCGCCGTGGGCCGTAATTTGTTTCTTCAAGGAATTACTCTGTGAATGAGGCACGAAATCACATTATCCTGGGAGTGTTTGGAGAATCAAGACTGACTGCAGGACTAAACATGCAGAAACAAGAAGCACACAGAACACCAACATACTCAAAATCAACTGCATAAATGAAGGAGTTATTGAAGACCATCTTTTAAACATTTATTGCATTGTGACATTTTGTTGACAAACTTTTATGTTGGCTTGAGAAAGCCTAGCCAGAAGGTCTGAAGTAGTTTTAAGGGTTTAAGTCTAAAAGGTTCTAAGTTTGAAATAGTTTTAAGTTCTCATCATATAGGAATTATGCAGAATGAGGATAAATAAAACAACACACTCATAATATCTTAATTAAATATGATTTATTCTTTCATTTCTTTGCCCGCTTACAAAGAATAGAATCCTCTGCTCTACAAAACTGTGTATGTGACAGAATACAGTTGATGAGGCACACACACACACACACACACACACACATACAGACACACTCACTTGTACACACACTCGTACACACACACTCTATCGCACAGACACTCGCAAACACTCACAAATACAAACACACACTCTCACATTATCAAAAGAATAATTTTTGTCCATTTGAGTTTGAGGCTGCATTGAGTCTCAGCAGTGTGTGTGTGTGCTCGTGTGTACATGTGTGTGCGCTCATGTGTGTGCGTGCGTGCATGTGTGTGTGTGCGTGTGTGTGTAATCCTGTCTGGTTTCCGTTGCCTGAGCGGGTACATGACAAACCCTGCAGCTTCAGAACTCACATCAACATGATTTCGTCATCATGAGGACTGAAGTCAGAGAGAAACACACGTAACGTGACGCTACAGTAGAAGAGACTCGACACGCGCTAAACAGAAAGTTCAAGAACAACAAACACAAAGAAAAGAAAGTGCATCTCATTCGCAATCATGCTGAAGTCCCGTCTGTCCCCGAGAGCGGAGCGTGGACCCGTCCGGCCCAGAAGCCCTTGTGAGGAGGTGAAGAACGAGCGGCTCACGCCACATAGTGGTACTGGTTGGCGTTCTCTTTGTCCCGCTCCATGTAATCCCGGTCGATGAGCGACTCGATGCGCTTCTTCAGGTCCGCCGGCTGCACAGAGGGAATCATGGGAATTATGACACGTCTAATATTCAGTGACATGATGATGATGATGAACACGTATTGTCGGTGCGTCACCTTGACGGGGAACTTGAGCTGGTTGTAGAGTTCAGACACCAGCAGATTGTGGCTCAGGGTCTTCCTCATCTTCATGATCCTCACCACCGCCGCGTCGATCTGATACTGTCGGTCCTGAAACACTCGCTCGGTGGTGCTCACCTGCTCCTCCACCTGAGGACGATGACATCACACGTCACATGACCAACTGCATATTCACATTCTAATGAGCCATCAGACTTTGAAAGGAAAATAATTAGGGGTCAAGCACTGAAGGTGAAGCGAGCTATTGTAATCGTTGGCGCTCCTATTATTATTATTCTTCCGTTTCCGCTCGATTTGGAGTCTCAATCCCTCTAGCGCCACCAACTGCCTAAAGTTTCACTCATGTTTATGCTAATAACTTGTGAACCATATTGGGGCGTTCACACCAGCGTAGTTGAGTTTACTCGCTTCATTCATGCATGAAATTCACTTCACAACAGACGTGGATTCGCGTCATGAGGGGCTCTCCCTCTCCTTTAAATACGTGTCCTTCAGACTCTTCCACTCCTTTTTGCACACTTCCTCTGAATAAACACAACTCGTCAGCGGTGAAGTAGTTGTAAAATACGGTGAACAAGCTCAATTTGCCGGCTTTATCTAGCTTGTAGTCTCAATATGTATATATATATAGCTCAAATTGAGTAAAGAGCGTTTTTTACAACTTACCAGATTGTCAGACCTCCTCACTCACTTTCTTCCAAGCAAGATCCTTTTTATTCCTGTTTCTATAAAAGTATGAAAAGTTGTTCCTATTTTCACGAATATTAAACCAGATCATCTTCAGACCATGCCGACAAAAAGTTGTGGAATTCAATTCGATTTGTCAAACCGTTTTCAAAAAACGTGCAAACGAATTTTAAGTAGCGCTTGCGAAAATAGACGTAAGGCTCTGTCTCCTTAATGCTTCATCATATTCAGACCGAAATTGGTACATGTCATCACAAGCATGACCTGAGGTTACATGCTGCAGCGCCACCTACTGGTCTGGCTATAAATAGCTATTTTGTCTTATAACTTCTGAACAGTTTGGCCAAAAATCAAGTGGTCTCATTAGATTCAGGGCTTCACGTCAAGTCCAATTTTCCCATATCAGCCATTTTGGGTGTCAGCCATTTTGAATTTTGTAGTAAAATGCTGTATTTTACGAATACATGAACATATCAAAACTCGGTATGGGTCATCGGAAGTTTTGGACTAGTGCCACTTACTATCAAAATTTTGATAGTGAGTGGCAAAAAAATGCAAAGAAAGTTGGCCATGGATCTTTTATGTTCTCATAGATATAAATGTCTATAAATGACATATTTTCACCAAATTTGTGAAACGCTTATGATTGAGGGCACTGTAAGGACAGACAAAAAAAAAGTGGTGGGACTGCTCCACATGGTGGTGCTATAATTGAACAGAACATGAAATTGGCTCCAACTTCAGTACTGTTGGTCTGACTGACTTCAGAATTAACCTGCAGTGTCTTTGTCTCAGTTGCTATCATAGTCCATTATGACATTGTTGGTCTGCTGCTAGCTTCCTTGTTTGTTTCTGTTGTGCTTGACCCCTTAATTGCTGCTCGCAGCTATATTTATTACAGATGAATCCTGTATCTTTGTCTGATTTTCAAACACTTTTTTTTACTTCAAATCAAAGTCTGTAATGGTTGGCTTTGGTTCATGGATGCTGATCGTGTCACATTCACACACTCACCGTCTCCTTCATCTGAATCTGGTTGATCTTGATACGGAAGAGTTTGTGTCTGAATTCGCTGTTGAAGTGGAAGCGGTCGCCGTCCTCCACGTCTTTCCCGCGGGGCGTTTTATTGAGCACTCGCGCTTTCCCGCAGGCCAGAGACTGAAGTGTGCGCTTGAGCTCACCGTCCTCTGACAGACACAGAACACGAGTGTTACTGAGCGTTCTCACACACACACACACACACACACACACACACTGAACGTACCGATCCCTGTGGCTGCGCGGATCTCCTCCACCGAACACTCGTCAGCCTCGTTGAATATAAGCAGGACGAGAGTCTGAAACAGAGACACCTGCAGCTCCTTCTTACCCTGCAGAGAGACACGTGCTGATTGGTCAGTCCAGTGTGTCACTATTAACCTAGTTTACAGTCTCTTCTGCTCACCACGGCTGTTTATTTGATCAAAAATACAGTAAAACAGTGAAATATTATTCCAATGTAAATCAGCTGTTTTCTATGTGAATATATAGTAAAGTGTAATTTATATCCAGTGATCAAAGCTGAATTTTCAGCATCATTACTCCAGTCTTCAGTGTCACATGATCCTTCAGAAATCATTCTAATATGATGATCTGCTGCTCAAGAAACATTTATGATTATTATCAATGTTGATTTTTCAGGATTCTTTGATGAATAGAAAGTTCAAAAGAACAGCATTTATCTGAAATATAATCTTTTGTAACATTATAAATGTCTTTACTGTCACTTTTGATCGATTTAATGCATCCTTGCTGAATAAAAGTATTAATTTCTATTTAAAAAAAATTCTTACTCCAAATGAAATCAGCTTTTTAGAATGATTTTTGAAGGATCATGTGACACTGAAGACGAGTAATGATGCTTGAATAAAGTTGAACCACTGCAGTCACATGACTGTTTTAACGATGTCTTTAGTACCTTTCTGGACCTTGAAAGTGTTGATTATATTGCTGTCTATGGACGAGTCATAAACCTCTCAGATTTCATCAAAAATATCTTAATTTGTGTTCTGAAGATGGACGAAGGTCTTATGGGTGTGGAACGGCATGAGGGAGAGGAATTAATGACAGAACTTTCATTTTTGGGTGACCTAACCCTTCAAAACATCTTAATGATTCTAAACGTTTGACCGGTGGAGTGTGTTCATATGCGTGTCGTCGCTTCACCTCTTTAAACTCAGTCTTCAGCACCGCATGACCCAGTGTAGGCTGCCACTGCAGTTTACGCCCGCTGTGTTTCCCCAGATAGAACAGCTTAAACACTTCCTGAAGCTTCACCATCTGAAACACACACACACAGTCATCTGTACACCTCATTTCCCACAAACATACACTTCCGTCCACAAACATGAGTCACACACACCTCAGCAGGAAGATGGACGTCCATCGGGGTGTATGAGGGCCAGTGGCCCATGGTCAGGATGTTGACGGTCAGCTCGATGTTGCTGGGATCAGTCTGGTTCTGCATGTACTGCACACACACACACACACATACACATGCACACACACACAGCATTAGTACTCTCATATCACACACCGCCCAAACACACTTGAGAGCTCATTAAACCACGTGTGAGGAGCTGGAGAGATGCAACACCTCACAGCAGGTCTGTGGTACAACATTATTTACACATCTAGATAAAAGTGTGTGTGGGTGTGTGTGTACAAGCTTAGTTAAATGTTACTATTATTTATTTAAGCATACATGCATGCAAACTCAAATATATGAATATATATATACATACATATCTCCATGTGCACACACACCTGTTTGAACTGGATCATGACGTCTTTAGACAGCTCCATGTCTTTGAACATCCCCTCTAGTTTACTGGTGAACGCTGCTCCACACTCTACAACACACACACACACACACACACACACACACAGCAGCTTTAAGAACTTCAGTTTAACTAGTCATAGTGAAACTGACAAGTTTTTACTACATCCGTCTAATTTTACTGTGAAACTCAAATTAAGGCTGAAATCAAGGCTAAAACAGCAACTCGACCACAGCTGCATGGTCACTTCCTGTTCACATGATCATGTGACCTCGCTGCCAGGAAACTGATCAGTGTAGTTTCCACAGTAACGTCTGACGGCCAATGAGAAGTCAGATTCAGGACCAACCGTGTTTGAGTTTGGACAGCATGGACTTCTCTGCGTCCACCGAGGCGCTCTTGCCCACCAGCAGACGCTTGGCCAGATCCTTCTTATAGAAGGCCTCGAACACGTCCTTCCCTGCGGGAGACACACGCTTCAGTTCACCTTCATCTCTGTGCCATCCTGACTTACACTGATGCTGGAGCGCAGATTACCGTGGATGAACCGGAAGATGATCATGATTTTGTCCAGAATCCTCTCCAGCTCTTCCTCTGTGGCCTCCTTATTTCCCGCACGCAGTTTAGAGTCCACGTACTTCGCTGAAGAGAAATTAACACTTTTATCCATCAAGGACGCATTAAACTGATCAAACATGACAGAAAAGACATTTATAATGTTACAAATAAATAAAGGCTGTTTTATTTTTAATATTTGGTCAGTGAGGTTGGACACTCACCGATGAGCTCGGCGGGTTTGTTGGGTCTCTTGTTGATGAAGTTCTCGAAGGCTTCCTTCATGGCATTGATGAAGGTTTCGTTCCTCTGGAAGCAGCGCTGGCTCACGTGGTCCATCCTGTCCTTGAAGTCCAGCAGCTCCTGAACCATTTCTTTATCCTTCTCTGGAGAACTCACGATCTCTCCGCCGGAGCTCTGCAGGCGTCATACAGAGTCAGAGTGATTTACTGCTCTCATCTGTGACTGCAGAATCACTGACTTCAGACGAGAAGCGCTCTCAAGAGAAACTTTATATTCACTTGGAAAAAGAGAAACGCTGTGTCTGTTTGTAAAACTTGCGTTCGCTCGAGAAACTTTTACGTTCGCCCGAGAAACTTTTGCGTTCGCTCGAGAAACTTTTACGTTCGCCCGAGAAACTTTTACGTTCGCCCGAGAAACTTTTACGTTCGCCCGAGAAACTTTTGCGTTCGCCCGAGAAACTTTTACGTTCGCCCGAGAAACTTTTGTGTTCGCCCGAGAAACTTTTACGTTCGCCCGAGAAACTTTTACGTTCGTTCGAGAAACTTTTACGTTCGCCCGAGAAACTTTCGCGTTCGCTCGAGAAACTTTTACGTTCGTTCGAGAAACTTTTACGTTCGCCCGAGAAACTTTTACGTTCGTTCGAGAAACTTTTACATTCGTTCGAGAAACTTTTACGTTCGCCCGAGAAACTTTTGCGTTCGCCCGAGAAACTTTTGCGTTCGCCCGAGAAACTTTTGCGTTCGCTCGAGAAACTTTTACGTTCGCCCGAGAAACTTTTACGTTCGTTCGAGAAACTTTTACGTTCGCCCGAGAAACTTTTACGTTCGTTCGAGAAACTTTTACATTCGTTCGAGAAACTTTTACGTTCGCTCGAGAAACTTTTACGTTCGCCCGAGAAACTTTTGCGTTCGCTCGAGAAACTTTTACGTTCGCCCGAGAAACTTTTACGTTCGCCCGAGAAACTTTTGCGTTCGCTCGAGAAACTTTTACGTTCGTTCGAGAAACTTTTACGTTCGCCCGAGAAACTTTTACGTTCGTTCGAGAAACTTTTACATTCGTTCGAGAAACTTTTACGTTCGCCCGAGAAACTTTTGCGTTCGCCCGAGAAACTTTTGCGTTCGCTCGAGAAACTTTTACGTTCGCTCGAGAAACTTTATATTCACTTGGAAAAAGAGAAACGCTGTGTCTGCTTGTAAAACTTACGTTCGCGCGAGAAACTTTTGCGTTCGCGCGAGAAACTTTTGCGTTCGCGCGAGAAACTTGACAGACATTGTGTTCGCTCAAAAAACTTTGCGTTCATTTGGAAAATTTGCTTGCATAACAAGAAACGTTGTGTCTGCTTGCAAAACTTTTGCGTTCGGTCGAGAAACTTTTGCGTTCGCTGGCAATCGAGTTACTTTACGCTTGGAAAAAGAGAAACTTTGCATTCACTTGCAAAATGAGAAACTGCGTTCGCTCTGAAAATTTGGGTTCACTCGAAACACTTTAAATTCGCTTGCAAAACGTTTCTGATTGAAATAATATGAGATGGGCGGGGGGGGTACAATATTCCAGTGCTTTTGAAAGCAAATACATAGCATTGGAATATATATTTTTCCTTCTTTTATAGTTTTCCATCATCACATCTCCTCAGGAAATCAAATATGATTAAGCTGTTTTATATTTGATTTATTATTTTCTTCATGGTTTTAGTCAGCTGTGTACCTTGATGTAGTCTCTCCAGGACTGCAGCAGCGCCGTCAGGCCGCCCTTGACTTTACTGAAGAGCTCGTACAGCAGCGTCAGCTCACACACACGGTTCTCGTCCAGCAGCGTCTGCAGGCCTGAGGAACATCAAACACTGTCAGCTGAGTGTGAGTTTCATGATATGACTTCAGTCTGCTCAGATCTCTAGCATAATTCAGACCTTTCTGTAGAATGGGGGTCATGTGTTCGCCCAGCAGCTGCTTCTCCACAGCGGCGATGAGCGGCTTCCTGTCAGACACAGGCAGATGTTAGAGGAGCGTCTGTGACATCAGACATTTAAAACACATGAAACAATAGATCCATCAGCTTCTGTGTGTCCTTCACTGTCAGTGTGCAAATAAGTAAGTAAGGGAATCCCAAACTTTATTCATCAGCCGAACCCCTTTGAGCTAAATTATTTTCTTGACGTCTCCCTGAGATTTATTTTGATGTTTATATTTATTTATTTATTTTAAATTTACATTTTTTATGATTTATTTTTAGTAAGTTTTTTATTTTTTATTTAAAAAGTGTTTATTTTAATTTTACGTATTCATGATAAGATTTTAGTAAGTGCTTTATTTTGATTGATTTGTTTAAAAATGATTCATTTTACACACACTGCGATCAGTCATGAGTGAGACTCACTGTGTGCTCTGATCTAAATAACTGATGACGCGGTCGTTCTCCTCCTCCAGACGCCGCGCCACATGATGAAGATACTCAGGAACCTGTGTGAAGAACATGAACACGTGTCAGTACGCACACGTGAAGAGTGTGTGTGTGTGAATGAGGAAGAACATCAGCTCTCACCTCTCTCTCCTGCATGAGCCTCTGACCCTCGGCGGCGTACAGACGGGTCGTCTCCGTTAAAAACCGCTGCTCGAACGAGTCCTTGTACACCTGACGACACAGAGCAACACACACCGCTAGAAGACATCGAGGACTACCACCACTAACTAACCCACATCACCTGAGATAACTCGTATTGTCAACTTTATCAAACCTTTCATCATCACACTAGCATACTACTCATACTGCTATTGCCAGTAGAGCGAAGAACCAACCAAAGCGACCAGCTACGAGAATCACAACATTACTATCAATGGGATATTTACGCTCATGTGAGAGCTGACATCATCAGTGAGCGTCCAATCACCTGCAGGTCCGAGAGCATGCCCAGTAAGCTCCGCAGCAGACTGCGGTCCACCGTCTCTCCGTTGCGCTCGCGCTCGATCTGCTCCAGGATTCCCTCCACCGTCCGGCTCTGAACGCAGCTGTCGCTCACGATGTGCGTCCGGAACAACTCCAGCCCCGTGTCCCTGACAACACGCATGTGTTACTATAGCAACATTACTGTTATAACTGTTAACTAAAACTATTCAAAAAACTTCAGATTTAACTGGAATAAAATAAAATGTTTTATGATAATTTTATAATAATAAAATTTACAATAAAAATGAGAAAAGCACACAACAAAATTACTAAAACTTTAAGCTTAAAATAAAAACAGAAAATATATATATAAAAAAAATCAAATTTTAAATAGCTAAAATTCACTTGGTTTACCTTGATGTACTAAAATAGAAATAAAAAGTAATAAAAAAATATTGAAATAAAATACTAATAAAATCACAAACACAACAAAATTACAAAGACTAACTAAAATTAAAATAAAAACAGAAAATATAAAATTAAATTGAAATATTAATTCATTTAGTTTAACTGTACACAATAAATTAAAAAAACTATATAAATATTATAAAACTATTATAATAGTTTTATAATATCTATATAGATAACTAAGAATATATATTTATATATACACTATTTAAAACTATTATAGATAACTATATAGAAACTATACTAATCAAAATGACTAAAAACAACAAAATTACTAAAACTTTAAACTTAAAATGAAAATAGAAAATATAAAAAAAATAATTCAAATTATTAATAAAAACAAATTAATTTGGTTTAACTAAATGTACTAAAATAACCAATTAAAATGAAAAGTAATAAATATATATATATATAAAATAAACAACAAAAAAAAAAAAACTTTAATTAAAATTAAAATGAAAACAGAAAATATAAACATAAAAACTAATTCAAAATATTAATAAAAACTATTACAGTATCTGAACGGAGGTCTCTGATTGGTGGACTCACCAGATAGACGGCAGCAGCGAGTTCTGGAGGATGTACGTCCGGTCCAGGAAGAGGAAAATACTGCGGATCATGATCTGAGGAGGACGAGACGGAACATGTGTAAAGACACACACACACACACACACACACACACACACAGGTCTGTGTCGTACCGTCTGTCTGCAGTGGTCCTGCCAGCACCGGTTCATCCTCTTCAGGAAGGACAGGCTGTCCAGCGACTCTGTGCGACTCTGTTAAGGGCTGCTTTATTCTCACTGCGTGTCACAGCGCCCTCTACTGACGATCTACGGACACAAACACCAGCTGACGGAGCAAAGCAAGCGTTATCTGTGAAGCACAGCTGGCAAACACAAACACTGATGAAGGATATTCCCTGAACTGATGGATCTGAGCCCGAACATGATCTTCACACACTTGACGCAGCTGCTTGTAGAGCATGGGCGACACTTTATACGAGCAGAGATTCTCCACGGCCTGCGGGAGACGAAAACACACCATCAACACATCATGTGACCAACTAGTGTGAACAGAAAAGGCAACTCCTACACTAAGATTAGAGTGACTACACTAAGAAACTCCTACAACAAGATTAAAGCACATCTGCAAGTGAAGAGCGGCTCGTTATAGTGACATCACATGACACACACTTTGGCTTGTTCAGTTTGTGTTTAGGCAAACAGGAAGTGTAATTCCATTAAAATTCAATCACATAATAACAATTGAGTAAATGTTCCTTCTGTGTCCATTTTCATGCTGCTTTGAAATGACGACACTACAGTCACATGACCTGTGACATAACACACAGCTCTATACACACACTACTGGTCAAAAGTTCAAAATCATTAAGATTTTATAATATCTCTCCTCTGCATTTATTTGATCAAAAATACAGTAAAAACAGTGAAATATTATTCCAATGTAAATCATCTGTTTTCTATGTGAATATATAGTAAAGTGTAATTTATTCCTGTGATCAAAGCTGAATTTTCAGCATCATTACTCCAGTCTTCAGTGTCACATGATCCTTCAGAAATCATTCTAATATGATGATCTGCTGATTAATTTTTGAAAAATTAATACTTTTATTCATCAAGGATGCATTAAATCGATCAAAAGTGACAGTAAAGACATTTATAATGTTACAAAAGATTATATTTCAAATAAATGCTGTTCTTTTGAACTTTCTATTCATCAAAGAATTAAGAAAAATTAAATGTATCTAATCCACGTTATAGATGTGGTCCTGCCAAAGAAAGACAGACACTCTTTATGATGTTTACATGTATCCATAAAACTATTAAATATTAAATTAAACTATAAATAATAAATTAAAAAAAGAATCAAATTAAATTAAAAAATGTAAAATAAAATTAAATATAAAATGATCAAATTAAATTAAACATAAAATAAAACAAATAAAAATAAAATAGAATAAAATAGAATAAAATAAAATATAAAATAGAATAAAATTAAATTAAAAATAAAATTAAAAATAGAATAAAATGGAATAAAATATGAAAATAAAATTTAAAAATGTACAATAAAATTAAATATACAATCAAATAAAAATAAATAGAATAAAATAAAATAAAAATAATTAAAAAAATAAAAAATAGAAAATAAAAACAAAATAATTAAATACAATAAAAATATATAAAATATAATAAAATAAAATAAAAATAAAATATAAAATGATAAAATTAAAAATAAATTAGAATAAAATTACATAAAATTAAAAAAATAGAATAAAATATAAAATTAAATATTAAACAATAAAATTGCGTGAGTGTGTGTGTGTAAACTGTAATGCATTTTATTTTTCAGTATTCTTTGATGAATAGAAAGTTCAAAAGAACAGCATTTATTTGAAATAGAATCTTTTTTAACATTATAAATGTCTTTACTGTCACTTTTGATCAATTTAATGTGTCCTTGATGAATAAAACTTTTGAACAGTAGTGTATGACTGTTTCCACAGAAAATATGAACTGTTTCAACATTGATAATAATCATAAATGTTTCTTGAGCAGCAGATCATCATATTAGAATGATTTCTGAAGGATCATGTGACACTGAAGACTGGAGTAATGATGCTGAAAATTCAGCTTTGATCACAGGAATAAATTACACTTTACTATATATTCACATAGAAAACAGCTGATTTACATTGGAATAATATTTCACTGTTTTTACTGTATTTTTGATCAAATAAATGCAGCCTTGAAGAGCAGAAGAGACTCTTTCAGAAACATTATAAAATCTTAATGATTCCAAACCTTAGACCAGTGTTGTGTGTGTATAAGACTCAGGGCTTCACCCCGTGTGACTCTCTGCAGCTCAAATCCTCACACGCCTCGAGCCGCTGATATGAAGTATAACCTGAACGACTCGCTCCGTCTCACCTGGTAAAGCTCCTCCAGGTTGTATTTGATGGAGGTGCTGTTCTGAATGGCTCCAACAGCATCTCGCAGCTTCAGCCACGTGTCTTCAGTGTAACTGTCAGTCAGCTTCGGTCTGTCTGTAAACACACACACTGTATTTAATATTCTATAAAAACGTGTATATATATATATATATATATATATATATATATATATATATATATATATGAATCAGCAGTATGTATACACACAAAATACTGTTTAATATGGAGTTTGATTTCAATAATAACACTAGATTTGATGTTGTGTCTGTATGTTCTGACACAGATTCATTACTAACAGCTAGTGCACTAGTTCTAGTTTAGTGAAACTCACCTTTAAAGTTCTTTATGATCAGTTTCTTAGACGCTCCTGCTTTGGCTGGTTTGGTGAGTCCATTAAAGTTTGATTTCTGATTGTGCTGGATATCTTCTGCCATCATGAGCGGGTTTGATCTCGGTGATCTCACACATGAAATCTAATCAACGCAGGAGTGAGTTGAGCTCTGTTAGCTGTTAGCTATAAAAACACTTAACCAAACTAGAACCAGAGCCATGGAACCGGCTCCAAATCCTCATAGAGTGAGTTCTGCCACTGCTGTGGATCGACACGACACACGCCTACAGAGACATGAGCAGATATTCAGCAGATATTCAGCATATTTACTCCATATTCACTCTGACTGATCCGCTACGAACAGCATAACAAGATGGCAAACAAATGACGAATCTGCCGCCGGAGGATCAGCAAGCACACACACACACGCTTCACTTCAGAGAAACTTCTAAATATACTTAAATAATAAAACAAAAGTAGCTTACAGTCGAAACTATGACTTTACGCCACAATTTGGACTTTTATGTCATAATTTCGCCATTTTATGAGCTTTTATGTTAAAATCATGACTTAGTATGTCATAATTTCAACTTTTTATGTCATAATTATGACTTTTAAGTCACAATTATGTCATAAAAGAACTCAACTGAATAAAATATAATTATTATTGACCAACTTTAAGACATTAGCAGTCTTCATTTTTTTTTTTTCTTCAGCTAAACCTTTCAGTTATTCAGCAGAATAGTGTTATTAACCACGATTTCACATGCCAGTTAAATCGACAAATACCCGTTCTTTAATGTTGATTAAACTGAGGTCGTTTATGAATATTTCCTTTTATGGAAAGTGCAGAATGGAATCTAAAGCTGCGTGTTCGCTGATGTAAACAGGAAGTGCTGGTGTGACGTCAGAGGGCTCTGCAGCGAAGCACGCTCAAAGGGATGTGAATTCATTTGGGTAAATAAATAAGAATTATTTATTTCACTTAAGTCGCTTATATGATATAATGTTTGTAACGCATATATACACGTAATAACGCTTCCGGTCATTATGAAAAACAAAGAATCTGTAAATGAATGTATGAATTAGCAGCTGCGCTACATACTCTGTGTTTAGTGTGATCAATACTTCTGTGTTCTAGTGTGAATGTTAATGTAGACAGCAGCAGCTTGTTTCAGCGCTACTGGATCAGAGGTCAGAGGTCAGGATGGCTCACATCACTCTCAATCAGTACCTGCAGCAGGTGAGTCCGTCTGTCCACTGCAGGTCAGTGTGTCACTGAAGCTTCTGCTGTCATGTGACTGTGTTTGTGTTTGTTCTGAAGGTTCTGGAGGCCATCGACAACAGAGAAGGGTCCTTCTGCGCAGAGATGCTGTCCTTCAAACACCCGCATGTGGCCAACCCTCGCCTGCAGGTCACTGTTCAATTAATACTGATTATTTATTTCTTCTTTTAAACCATGTTTTATTTTTGTTCATTATATATATATATATATATATATATATATATATATATATATAATTTATTTATTTAGTTTACTCTGTTTTTCTGTAAACATTTCCATGGACCTCCAGCACCCAAAGTGTTTTATTTTTATTTATTTTTTTAATATTTAATTTAATTTTTTACCCTGTTTTTCTCTAAACATTTCTATGGACCCCTAGCATTTAATGTTTTATTTTTATTTATTTATTTATTTTAATTACATTTTTTATTTGTATTTATTTGGATATTTAGTTGATGCAAACGTTTCCGTATTTATTTATTTATCACATTTATCAGCTTTATTTTTTTTAGATATCTAGTTTAACCGTATTATTATTATTATTATTATTTGTTTTATTTATATATTTTTACCCTGTTTTTATGTCAACATTTCCACGGACCCCCAAGCACTCAAAATATTTTATTTTTATTTATTTATTTTAATCACATTTTTTAGTTTTTTGGATATTTAGTTTAATAAACTGCTGGGAACTGCTGTACATGCCGTGTGTGTGTGTGTGTGTGTGTGTGTGTGTGTTATGCTCAGAGATACATGATTAATAGCGTGTGCCGTGTGTGTCGCAGCTGTCCAATCCAGAGGAGAAGTGTCAGCAGCTGCTGGAGCCGCCGTACGACGAGATGGTGGCCGCTCATCTCAGGTGCGATTCTTCATCAATGTGTGTTTAATGTGTTCACTGCACCTCTGGCGTCTCGTTCACCGGCGTCTCGTCTCTTCCTCTGCAGGTGCACCTTCGCTGTGTCCAATCATGATTTTGTGGAGGCCTACAAATGCCAGACGGTGGTGGTTCAATATCCTTTTATTCAGGATCTTCTAGCGTGATGCTGTGCATGTTGAGATTGTTCAGTGTTTGCTCCTTAACACAGCTGAACATCATTTCTGAGAGCGTTTCAGGCTCATAAAGAGGAGAACTGGTGAGATGTGGCTCATGGATTTCTGTTGTAAAAATAAAAAGTTGACCTGAATGCACAATTTAATTTAAATGAAAATCTGAAAAAATGTGGATTTTGATCATCTTAATCCATTTGCAGTGTTTTTCCACACTAGAATCTATGTATTTTAGAAATATTTATGCAAAAATGGACCCGAATGCAATAGGAGGGTCAAACCACAGTGACAGTCACTGATGATGGCTGTGTTTTCAGGGCTCTGCCGATCATGTTTGCCGTGACCCTCGACCTCAGGATATTTGCCAATAATGTGAGTGGAACTCATTCATCTGTGGATCAGTAACAGCTGCAGCGTCTCACAGTGTGTGTGTGTGTGTGTGTGTGTGTGTGTGTGTGTGCAGGCGGAGCAGCAGCTGCAGCTGAAGGGGAAGGGGAAGGTTGGAGACATGCTGGAGAAAGCAACGGAGCAGCTGATGAACTGCTTTAGAGTCTGTGCCAGCGATAAGTGAGTTATTGCATTAATAAAACACAACAGAAGGAGCCTTAACAGAACAAAAGAATTATATTGTATAACAGTAAACACAAATACCTACACTGCTACATTGAATCTCTCTTCTGTTCACCAAAGCTGTGTTTATTTGATCAAAAATACAGTAAAAACAGTGAAATATTATCTCAATGTAAATCAGCTGTTTTCTATGTGAATATATAGTAAAGTGTAATTTATTCCTGTGATCAAAGCTGAATTTTCAGCATCATTACTCCAGTCTTCAGTGTCACATGATCCTTCAGAAATCATTCTAATATGCTGATTTGATGATCAAGGAACATTTAATGATTGTTATCAATGTTGAAAACAGTTTCATTTTTTTTTTTTTTTTTTTTTTTTTTTGAGTGAATGTGAGGCACAGTATCCGTACGGTCATGTGTGTTTGTGTTTCAGTCGCGCTGGGATCGATGACTCAAAGAAATGGGGAATGTTGTTTCTGATCAATCAGCTCTTCAAGATCTATTTCAAAGTAAGAGTCCAGAGTTTTTATTAATATTCTGGTTACACATTAAGGTTCTATTAGTTATCATGAACTAACAATTAAAATACTTCTAAAGTGTTTATTAATCTTAGTTAAAGTTCATTTCAACATTTACTAATACATTATTTAAATCAACGTTTTTGTTTCCTGTTAGCTGCTTTTTTTCTCAGAATTGCATGTTTATATATTTATAACTTGCAATTGTGAGGAAAAAAGTCAGAATTGTGAGATGAAGAGTCGCACTGATCCTCTTTACTTTTATTCAGATCAATAAGCTGCACCTGTGTAAGCCGCTGATCCGCGCCATCGACGGCTCCACGCTGAAGGACGAGTACAGCATGGCTCAGCGCGTCACGTACAAGTACTACGTGGGCAGGAAGGCCATGTTCGACAGCGACTTCAAACCAGGTGTGTGTGTGTGTGTGTGTGTGTCAGAGCCCGTCTGTTGATCACTAGAGCTCAGTGTGTTTCTGTGTGTCCAGCTGAGGAGTGTCTGTCCTTCTCCTTCACACACTGCCATCGCTCCTGTCAGAGGAACAAGAGGCTCATCCTCATCTACCTGCTGCCCGTCAAGATGCTGCTGGTACGACCGTCACTGAGATTCACACCAGATTAATTAAATTCTTAATGTTTTATGCCTTCATTCGTTCTAAATTTGTATTAAATTATAAATCCAGAAAAATTAAAACACACAACACAGAATTTGGGGAAAAATATGATGTATTTCATAGGGCCCTAAAAATGTAATTTTTGTAAAACTTTTTATAAATTGTTGTGTTAATTTTGACTACTAACATTTCTGATTAATTTATCCATTAAAATGGAATGCAGAAGAATTCAGATGTTCAGATGTCACAGGGTTGCGTTTGTCTTGTCAGGGTCACATGCCCACACATCAGCTGCTGAAGAAGTACGACCTCATGCAGTTCGCTGACGTCACCAAGGCCGTGAGGTAAAACACACACACACACACACACACACACACACACACACACACACACACTCTTACAGTCCAGTGAAGATGCTGTAGATCCTCATCATCTTCTCGTGTGTGTCAGCGAGGGGAACCTCTTACTGCTCAATGAAGCTCTGGTCAAACACGAGACCTTCTTCATCCGCTGCGGCATCTTCCTCATCCTGGAAAAGCTGAAGATCATCACCTACAGGAACCTCTTTAAGAAAGTGTGAGTGAACAACACACACATTCACACTCACACTCACACACACACACACAGATTCATTGATCTGAGAGTGTTCGTCTGCAGGTATCATCTGCTGAAGACGCATCAGCTTCCTCTGGACGCCTTCCTGGTGGCGCTGAGGATGATGAAGGTGGAGGACGTGGACATCGATGAGGTGCAGTGCATCCTCGCCAACCTCATTTACATGGTGAGACGCACACATCACTTCCTGTTGGGCAAAAAACATGTGCTGTTAAAGTGTTTGCACGAGTGTGAGACACCCTTCTGTCGCTTCTCTCTGTCTCAGGGTCACATCAAGGGTTATATTTCCCATCAGCACCAGAAGCTGGTCGTCAGCAAGCAGAACCCGTTTCCTCCACTGTCCAGCGTATCCTGAACATCAGCTCCCAGAATGCACCTGTTCCCTGGAGAAAACACGCTGTTCTTCAGTGATTCATTCTCATTTTATGTTTGCCTTTGTTTTTTTATTGATTATGTCAAATAAACGTCACACTGTTTTGTATGTTTGACAGTTTTATTTAATGCTGCTGCCGCCCACGACACGTTCATCTTCATAATTTCTATATTGTTATTTTGCAGTGAAATATGACCCACACATGATTTTTAGATTATTGGTGTCGTTTCATCATCATCATTGTTGTAGTTCTTTCTCGGACGCGTGCAGCAGCGGCCGGAGCCAGTGCAGGTATCGGGACAGTTTGGTGAACACGAGTCCTTTATCACAGACCGACAGAGACAGACCCGTCAGGAACGCCGTCTTTCCCTCCACAGTGGCGACGGGACTCCCGGACTTCACCTCACATTTCATCAGTCTGGTGCGGACGGGAGCATCAGACGCCATGCAGAACATCTTGTTGGTCATTAAGAATGTGAGGTTGAGGGAGTCACGACAGTCGTCCAATGAGAGGTAAGAGTGGCTGGCTCCGCCCATGACCACGCCCTCTCGGCCGGCCCTCATCAGGACGTTCTCGCTGTAGTCTTTCTCCGGCAGGCAGAGCGGGACGACGGACATGTGCTGTGGGAAGGGCTCCTTCAGCTCCAGGAAGGCCAGATCGTCCTCCGGACCGGACGCGTACCTCTTGTGAGGAGTCCAGCTGGAGACACGCAGCACTGCGCTTGAGTTACGGACCGCTGGAAGACAAGAACACAGACACGTAAAGTCACTTTTTTATGGAATGGTTGGTTAGTGCGGGTCATGTGCTCACCGAGAGTGACGTGCTGCTCCTGCAGCGCCGACATACACGAGGCTGACGTCAGCACGGACTTACGGCCCACAATCACACCGTGACAGACGACATCACCGCTGCCGTTCACGAACCGCACCTGCACACATCATCATCATCATCATCATCATCGTGTGGAGTAAAAGTCCTGCGCTAGGGATGCTGGGTAATCCAGTTGATTCTCACCTCCCACGGGCAGCGTCCATCAGGACAGAAGCTGGACGCCTCTGACGTCCCACACGGGTTCTGAACTGAGAACATGGAGGATGTCAGTGTCACATGTTCCACACTGCAAATGCAAATGAGCAGCAGCAGTGTAGCCAATGAAAAGACAGCGAAGCACATGTCTCATGTGGGGTCGCAAGTTTGTGCTTAAATTGAAACGTAAAGGCTTAGTAATCTCTGCGGTACCTTGAGGCGAGCAGCTCCTGCCGTTGCTGTGAAGCACGAATCCCCGCGCGCAGAAGCAGCGATACGCGCCCGCCGTCGGTTTGCAGAAGTGCTCGCACGCTAAAGGCCCGGCCGACGGACACTGGGATTTATCTGCAAAACATCATCATGAAGCATCCGACACACACTGAATGTGATCTCACACATCACATGTTTGTAAATCATCACATTCACCAGTTTGACAGTTGGTGCCGCTGTACATGTCGGTGCACGTGCAGGTGTAGCCTCCGATCCTGTCCGTGCACGTGCCGCCGTGTTTACACGGGCTCGAGATGCACTGATCTCCATCTGAGAACGGAGTAATAGGAGGAAAATATAAAGAGAACAATACATGTAAAAGTAAAGAATTAAACTATGATAAATAGTGTAAAAACAGGTTAAAACTATATGAACTACCAATCTATGAAAAAGTTTGTGATTATTCATCCGTTCATTCATATTATAATTGAATTCAAGCATGATCAAACTTTCTAAAGGTCTCTTACCGTAGTATTTGGTCCAGAACGCATTCTTTACAGGGGAAAAAAAAAAGAGTTGCAATGAGTGAAATTATGTCAGCAGCATTTAGTTAAATTACTATTAATTTAACTTTTGTAAATCATAGTTATGATGTACTAAGTCATGATTATGACATGAAAAGTCTAAATTATGAAATTATGACACTAAAGGTCAAATTTATGACATTTCCCCCGGTTTCACAGACGAGGCTTAAGATAATCCTAGACAAAAATGCTTGTTTGAGCTGTTTTAACTGAAAGTAACTTGCACTGACATATCTTAAAATGTGTTAGAGCCATTGTTTTGTCTCAAGATGTACACCAGTAATGCTTTTTTCAAGTGTACGTTTATAAAAGCTACTTAAATATCTTAATTGATCTAAGGCTTAATCCTGGTTCAGGCTAAGCCCTGTCAGTGAAACCGGGCCACAAAGTCATAATAAAAAAAAAAAGTCGAAATCATTACGACTTTTTAATATCATTATTATGACTTGGTATGTCATAATTTCCATTTTTTATGTCATAAACATACTTTGGTAAAGAATAATCTTTACTCGTATGTGACGTAAATTGTCTTGATGGGAGGAGTCAAAAAGCCCGCGCTCAGATACGGCGCGCATTAACGGTCAAACAAAAAAGACCGCGAATTTCAGTCACACCTCAGAATATCATCTCCCTCATCTCCCACATCAGAGTAACTCGGAAGCAAACAACAGTCGCACTGTCCTCTTGTAATCTGCCACTGGTGAGTACTTCATTGTCTAAAGCCTGTGATCTTTTTGAAGATTCATATAACGTGAACTAATATAAATTCTTGCACATCGTTCACCCTAGCCTAGATTTTTTGTGCCTCGTCTGCATTTTGAGCTTCACGTTTTTAAAACGTTCAACTTTTCAAACACATCTTCGAGACCCTGCGCGCTCTTGTCCATTTTGTTCGCGTTTTAAAAGCACAAGCTCCTTCTGTGTGAGCAGCTCACTGTAGTGTTCAAGCCCTGTTCCGGCCAGCAGGTGGGGCTGTCGGCCGGCACGTTTCAATAAACCGTTATTGATTCAAATAGCTGACAGGAAAGTAATAAAGAGGTGTTTGGCTAACATGTCTAACTTCTGTGTGTTTAACAACTGTTCACTCTTTACAATGTGACCATGAAAATGTGTAGTTTTAAGGAGAATTAAATAAAATTGTTATTGATCGGTTTAACCCTAGCAACAAGTCTTTTTAGAAGCTGTGCTGTATCCAAACAAAGCTAGATGACTGTAACTGCTTGTTGTTAAGATACCTGCAGTTTACACGTTTATTATTAATTTTTTTATTAGCACCCCAACACAAAAATCCTGGAGCCGCCACTGCCATCAGTATATGTTGATTGATCATTAGATGTCGTACTGTCTTCTTGTCGTCCTCGAAGTATTCTCGGGCCTCTTCTTTATTGCATTTTTCCTCAAAGCACTCGCGCTCCAGATTCCCCTGCAGGATCTCCTCCAGCAGGAACAAATTCGCCCGTCTGGAGCGCTGGAGCAGCATGTTCGCCCGCCGACCAGAGCGAAACACTGAAAGACATGGTCGATTTATCATGACTACAAACATCATCCCAGCTAACAACGTTACTTTTGAATGTTCTCTGAACGTTCTGAAAGGAGTAGTGACATTTAAAAAATGTTAGATGAACGTCCAACTAAAATGTTTCAGAAAAAAGTTCCATGAACGATAAATAATGTTTTTGCGCTAACGCTTTCAGAACATTATTACAGACCAGATAACTTTGAACGGACGTTTTAATATTATTAATGTTACTGTAAGAACGTTTGTTCATAACTTCAAGAGAACTTTGACAGAATGTTCCCCGATAGCTGGGATGCTGTGAAGAAATTGATGATGCATCTTTGACAAATTCACATCCTGAAGTCATTCTTATCTCGGTGGTTTGAGGAACAACAACACTACAAGTGAATGTCCTACTCCGACTCTTAAAATCAGTTTAAGAGCAAAACAAGGACAGGAACGATGAATCGAGAGTAACATACACTAACTCAGCTAACAGGGAACGTTCTCAGAACTTTCTCGAATTCATTAACAAACATTATTCCAGTAACGTTCATTCAAAGTTATCTTGTCTTTAATAATGCTCTCAAAACGTTAGCACAAAAACATTATTTATACATCGTTCATGGAATGTTTTTTCTGTAACATTTAAGCTGGACATTTTTTTAAATGTTGTACTTGTTTCAGGAAACATTCCAAAGTAATGTTCTCATTATGTTTGCCAAATGATAAAATGGAATGTTTCCAAGAAAGAAAATCTGTTTTTAAAACCTTTAAGAAAAGGACTTTTTGATACATTTTCATGAACATTAGCAAAACCTTCTCAGAACATGTTGTTAGCTGGGCTGACGATAGTTGATCTCTCACCCGTGCGTTGATCCCCAGACGACACATGATGAATGATCAGCGTGAAGAACAGCAGACGACATATCAGTGATTCCATCACGATCAGTCAGCAGAAGCTCCTGACACCTGTCAGTCACTGATCATCAGCCGCTCGTCTGTAGCCCCGCCCACAATCAATACAGTCAGTAACTCTCGAAAGAGCGTCTCTTCCTACACGACTGTACAGCATTAACAGAATATGATGCGATGGTGACGTCAACGCATTAATGCTTTCAGCTCACTTTGATTAAACACTGTTAAATGAGCAAGTCAGATTCATTCGTTAAATGATTTTTTATGTCTAGATGGTAAATAGTAAAAGTAAGATGAGTTTCTGTGTGCTCAGCGGTGTGTATCTGGACTCTAGTCTGTCAACATGACCTCTGAACTCTTCATCTGTGTGTTTGTCAACACATCCAGAGCCTCCACATACACTGATTTTAGTAAACTAAATTTAATTTGCTGTCTTTATCCAACTGATTGTCAAATGTATTTGAATTGATAAAATTAAAAAGTTACCTCAACTTTTGGGAAGTAGGTAAAACTCAAAAAAGCTCATGCCAAAAAGAATCAAAATATAATGAGTTGAGTTTTTTTTTTTTTTTTTACAGTGTATGACTGGGAACTTTTATAAGTTCATAAGGAAACACATTTGACTTTATATGATAAGAATACGACAGAAACAGCTTATAAAATCAGTTTTGTTTATTAAAACTGTAAACCTCATTGGGACGAGAGTCGACATGAAACAGCATTGACAAATCGTTTTACCGCCATAATGTGACTTATTTCAGAGCTAAACAAGATTTAGATAGAAATAACTAAAATTTTTATAGTTATTTTTAACAAATTATTTCATCAATGATGATTTGATTGAATAGGTTCATAAGTGGACTAAGTTACATGAATATGAAAGATTATAAAGACAAAAAAGATTTTCTGTAGAATCCCAGCTAACGGGGAACAATCTCAGAACATTCTGGAAAGGTTTTCTTAAGATGGAATGTTCCCTCAACATTTGCATAGCTAAAAAACTGGACATTCAGGGAACATTCAAAAATAACGTTTTTATAACTTTATGAGTTCTTAGAATATATTTTTGATTGCTGGGATAACATCACTGAAAAATCATCAACATGAATTAAGACCGTGTCGTTGTTGATTCACGTTGACTTCCTGTCAGACTCTTCGTACAGGCGTCTTCTGAAGCAGCTCTCGCTTTGCTTTGGGTTTTACAGAATCTCCCATCTCTGGCATGACTTTGGCCATGGCGTTCTGGATCCACTGGATGTACTTGGAAACCTGCGTGTAGACGCCGTACTTGCCCTTCCGGGCACATCCCTCGCCCCAGCTCACCACACCCGTGACAAACCACGTGTTTTTGTAACGTGTCACATGTGGCCCGCCGCTGTCACCCTGACACGCGTCTTTTTCCTCCTGGTCATATCCGGCGCAGAACATGCGATTGGAGATTTTGAACTTGCTGGACTCGATGCACTTGCCGCGGTCGATGTACGGCACCGTTAGCTTCTGGAGGATGGTGGACTGAAGGCCGCCTTCACGCACACGGCCGAAGCCGCTCACCATACCTTCCTCCTGACGCATCAGCACACGCTCGGCGAAGTTGTGCTCCGGCAGGCAGGCGGGGAGGATGAATTTGGTGAATGTGATGGGCTTGCTGAGCTTAATGAGGGCGATATCATTGTGGTAGGTGTCCGCCATGTAGTTCTTGTGAATCAGAATCTCGTCTACATCGTGGGTGACCTCACGACCCTCAATGACCAGCGTGTTAAACTCACCTGACAAAAAAACACGAATGCTAATGAAAACAAGAACTGATAAAATGTAAATGTGTATCCTGATTGCAATGCAAGTTAGATAAAAGCGTCTGCTAAATGCATAAATGTAAATATATGTGCTCTGGAATGAGATCTTTTTCATTTCCCAGTTGTTTCTCCAAGATGGCCAAGAGGGGAAATGGAGACTTTTACTTAAGTCTCCCTCTCAGATGTTTCTCCTGTGAAAAAGACCCCAGAAATCTCAGGTGTCCCCTCTAGAGTTTCAGAAGAGATCTCAAATTGTGCTCAGAGATCTCAATGTGAACACACACATTTCTCATTAAATGATCCAAGTTGCTCCACTTTCATTTACAACTTACTGGATGATGACTGTCGACTCATTTGGGTTGGATTTTCTTTCTTCTACACTTTTAAAAAATAAAGGTTCCAGAAGGGGGATTACGCAGTGCTGCAATAAAAGAACCACTTTTGGCTCCCCAATGAACGGCTCTTAAAAGAGTTATTTTGTGCAAACCTATCCATTTTTTCACTATTGCACAAAAGATTCTTTAGATTAGTGCTGGGACAATATATCGATGCATCGCGATTCGTGGATCAATTCTGATATTTTCCGAAAGCATCAAGATTCTCCCTTGAAAAGATTCTGAGCTTAGTTTTTTAACAGCAGATGGCGCTCTAGGCTAGTTTTTAACCACATGCTCAAATGCTCACGAAGAAGAGCGCTGAAGAGTCTGAGAATATACCTGCACCTCAGAATGCTTTTATGACACAAGATTAATGTAAACAGCCTACTGCAAACACCCTTGTAATTTGCTTCAAACTTTTTGAACTTTATGAATGATTATTTTAGGAGGTTCAAATGGTGTGTGTCAGGAATTGGAAGGAAGCAGAGTAGGGCTGTTCTAAAGCATGCAGTGGCATCTGCTGTTAAAAACCAAGCTCAGAATTGATTCTACAGAGAATCGCGATACATTCAAAAAATATCAGAATCGATCCAGAATCATTTTTTCGATTCGCGATGCATCGATTTAATGTCCCAGCCTTACTTTAGATTATTAAAATGTTCTAGAAAAATGGTTCCTTTGTCGAACACCGAACTGATTACTGAACTGATCTCTGAAATGTTCTTTCATGAGTTCACACTTACAAATGATTAGATAGAATAAAAAGTATGTATATTTGGCGTGCTGTCCGAGGGAGGGCTCCGAGCTCAGAATGTCGCCCGAATCCAGAGTACTCCCCCGGATCTTTGGTTAGGATAGTAACCAGGCAAGTGTGAGGAGACGGGGTGGTGGACGGATGCAACTGTCGAGGAACATAGGTGAGTCGGCTACGTGTTTATAGGCCTTCTCTTATGCTGATTGGGTAGATCATTTGAATGTGCTCTTCCCGAACTTTGTTAATAAAACATAATTTGGGGAATCCAAAATGGTTCTTCTTTTGCAGCTCTGCGAAACCCCCTTTTGGAATCTTTATTTTCAAGAGTGAAGAATGATTCCATGGATGTTAAAAGTTTGGATCATTGATATCAATATATTTTTTAGGTGTAATAAAAAAGCAGAAACAACACCAAAAAACAATACTGTTGTTAATTTGAAGAACATCATTAAGCTATTTTGTGCACCAAATGTCTGAATATGTGCATGAGAATATTTCAGTTTTGACAAATGTTGAAGTGTAAAACAGTTAAAATGTTCCTATAAAATGCCGTACCTAAGACCACCCTGGTGGAGAGCGACTGATTCATGCAGTGAGCGGCCGACAAGATGAAGTACTGGTTCAGGATGGTGCCACCACAGAAGCCGATGTTGTCTTCATTAATGAGAAGAGCCTGAGAGAACATCCAACGTCAACAATAACAGACTAAAACTGCCACATTTCATGTCTCCAAAAACTCAAGTATCATGCAAAAGAACAGTCCATGTTTGCGTGTCTCTACCTGCCATGGACAATCTCCAGGAGGACATTCCAAACCATTGACGATTCTTCCTTTAGAGTTTTCTGATAAAAACACTTCCTCTGCCTCTGCATTTGTGATGTCCAGCTCATGAAGGCCGAATATGCTGCTCGTCTCATTGGCCGGTGGGTTTGTGGTGTTTATGACAGGCTTGACAGTGGTCTCAACGTGCGTCTCCTCTTTATTCTCAGTGTCGGTGATGTTTGGCATGTGCAAGAAGATGCTTCTGGTCTTCTGAGGATGAATGACGCCGCATTTGAAAAGTTCTAAAACAGAAGGGTTATTTGAACTGGAGGATAATTGGCAGAAAAACATCTTGCTTACATCAGAACATCATTTACCATTAGAGTGACATGACTTCCCATTATAGCCCAGCTCGTAGCCTTTGGCACAAGAACAGACGACGTCTTTCTCCTTCACCTTGCAGAAATGATCACAGCCTCCATTTTCACTCTCACAGAGCTCAGGAATAACTGCAGAAACACACAAACTCCACGTTTAACGGCGCTGATGGTTTGATGGTCTGTTGATTACTGAACATCATGAGGCTCTTTACCAATCTCACAGTTGTAGCCCCTAAACCCTTGTTGACAGTAACACGTGTACGGCCCAATCGCATCTTTACACTTGCCACCATTGAGACACGGGTGAGACAAACATGCGTCTCCATCTGTAGAAACACACAACCGCTGCCATCAAGACTTATTTTACCGTTAAAACCAAACTGAAGCGAAGGATCGTTACCGGCACTCACCGACATACTTGTTCCAGAACTCATCCTGAGAGAGAAAAGAGAACAAAAACAACACATATCCGTCAGATGAAATCAACACAAACTCAATATTCATTTAATGCACATGAGAAACATTTATGTTTGATTTTTATTGGCGTATCAGATTAATTCTTTGTTATATTTTAATGGCTTGTATGGAAAATCACTTGTTTCTAAATGTTGGTTTTATTGAAATGAAACTATCAAGCTTTCTACAGTCCATATGGTTATTTTAAAATATGTTTAAGATGGTTGAAAAGTCAATAATCATTGGGATAATCACAGTGAAAAAAATGAAATTTTTACACAAAACATACAAAAAAAGTCGTGTTATTAAGCGTGATATTTTTAATATATAATTTAAAAAAATTACATTTTACTAACGTTCCCATTAAGTTATGAAATCGTTATTTCTGAATGTAGAACATATTTTTGTTAGCTGGGATATTAATATTTTATATTTTAAAATATTTAATATTTTTAAGTGCCACACAGAAGCAATAAATTTATTATTTTCTTCTCAAATGATGTGAATACTGAGGGAATTGTATCCATCAGTGTCTGCGGCGGTTACGTATTTTGGGCCTAGAGGTGGGGAATATGATTTCTTGAAAGTTTCCAATGAAATATACAAAAAATAAAGAAATGAACTGAACAAACAAACCGTCTTTGTAACATCCTCGAAGATTTCTCTGGCCTCCTCGTAACTGCAGCGCTCCTCAACGCACTCGCGCTCCATGTTTCCCTTCTTCATCTCCTCGAACATGTGGTTTGCGCGGCGGCGGCGGCTCAGAATCTGACTGGCATCTCGAGTGTGGAGGAAGACTGGAGAAACACATGACATCATCATCATCATCATCACCAAAGCCTCCCTCCACCAGAGACTGATAGCAGAGGAAGAGCTGAGTGTTGTGAAATAAACCAAAGCACAGTTAAAACCACTCTGACATCGACTGGGCCTTAAAGAACAAACCATCAGGACAGGAACAGAGAGATCAGTCATTCTGAAGCTTCAGTCTGTTAGATTCAAGACGACACTCACCTTCTGAGCAAACACAGTGTATAAGAAACAAGCACAGAAAGTTCCAGAAGACCCAAGACATGGTCACTTGTCAGCGTTGAGCTCTTTCACGTTAGAGGATCGTTTAGAAAACAGAAGGTCAATGAACTGAGCGCTGGGAGGGAGAGAGAGCCAGAGGAATAGGGGGAGGAGAAACTCACCGCAGGACAAATGTAGTGCCGTTTACACTTACGACATGTGAGATTTCAGTTTCATGTTCTCTACACAAATGAGATTGAAGAACCGCAGCCAAGCGGAGGATTATGAGGGAATGACTTTGGCTGTTTGGCTCAGACAAAACTTTAGGAAATATGAATATAGTACACAAGATACAAGTCATCATGAAATCAAAAGTGAACAAATATTGCATTGTTTATTCTAAATGATTCATCGGTGCACATCATTATTGTTTTAAATTCATGTTCCTCGTAATTTTGAATCAGAATAACTTCTCCCTTTTGCAGTGACTTCTCTGATGACGCCCTACATTTGTTCTTGTTCCAGAAGCGTTTCACTTGGATATACGACACAATATAGAAGATTAGCACAACTACTCTTTCATGACTCAATAATGTCAGTGATTATTTGCATTTATTTATTTAGCAGATGCTTTTATCCAAACAAGTGATTCATCTTAAAGGGTTCCGTCTGGTGATAAAACAAGTGAACAACATCCTCTTAATGGTTTGATCAACTAATAAAGCTGGTGATTTTCTGTGCTTCATGAAGATAAAGTTGAGCTGTTAACTCTCTTTTATTGGTTTGAGAAATATTTGGACCTTATCCGTGTTTTATCAGACTAATATAATGTACACAAAATGTACAGAACAGTCAAGTCTGACCCCGCACAGGGTCACGTCTGGTGTATGATTAGACCAGAGCAACATCTGCACAAGAAAATCAATGCTGTTTCAGTTAATGACTGTCTAACCGTCCCTCAAACCTACATGCATGAAATTCAGATGCATGAATGACAAAAGCACACACACACACAAAACCACACTCACAATGACTTTTATTTCAACGATCATCATACACTCTTAAAAATAAAGTTTCTTTATTGGCATTGATGGTTCGTAGAAGAAGCTTTAACATCCATACACTCTTAAAAATAAAGATTCCAAAAAGGGGTTTCCACAGTGAGGCCATAGAACAGGGATTTTCAAAGTGTAGGACATGCAGAGTGGTTAAAAAAAAATTAATGAATGATTAATAATTTGAGGGTATGTGACACGACAACAATGTCAAAAAAACATTTTTTTTCCTTTGTATAGATGACAACGCTGTCAAAACAATCCCGGATTTGCACGGATCCGCGCAAATGCTGTATTATGCATTCCAGCCCAGTAGTTGGCGATGTCACTTTGGAAAGAAAGACTATGTGCACATACGCATTATTTTACAGAGCACTCGTGCCAAACGCCCACGCCTGTTTACACAGAGATGATAACAGTATTGTTTTCAAAACATTTTCAGGCCCCCAAAACACTGTTGTCGTGTAAATGAACGCATAAAAAGTTTTTCATTTTTAGTTGAAAATGGTGTCGTGAAAACAGCCCCTCAATCAATACATTATAGCGGAATCAATGTTTTCGATCAGATCCTCTTGGAAAGTTTTCAGTCCAAGGATCCAGTAAGCGAATGCATTCAAACAGTCAGTCCAAAACATCCCTAATGCAGACAAAACCCGGCAGAGTTTCATCAGAGATGGTGGAGGGAATAGTACTGCTGCATGAACATAACTATATGCAAACTACATCTCTCGGCTGAATAAAGCAAACCATTGTCGCGCTAGTAAAGTTTTGATGGATGACGATTTTAATTAGACACACGAGATGAGAGTCCGAAAGAACCTTTCAGTGATCAGTTCTTGCGAAACCTTTATGAAATCTTTATTGTTGCAAGTGTATAGACATTATTTGTGAGTGGACTGTTCAACAGGAGATACACCAATATTATTCAGCCCCTCAATGGGGGTTTTCATAACAATTTCAATCCATTTTAAGAAGTTAGCCACTTTGGTGTAAATCCCGTAGTACCCCGGCTGATCGCAGCCTTTACCCCACGACACGACGCCCGTCAAGAAGGACGTTCCCTCATAGCGGGTGACGAGCGGACTTCCGTCATGTCCTATGCAGGACTCGTGACCACCCTCGACGTAACCCGCACAGAACATGTTTGCGGTGATGTTGACGCCACTGCTCGACACACACTGCGCTGTGGGCAACAGAGGGACGGCCAGCCGCTGCAGAGTGGCGGACAACGGGGCTTTCAGGCCTTTTGACGGATGGATGTTGTCCCCCGCGGTTCGCTTGCCCCATCCGCTGAGCGTGTGGAAACGGACGGCTGCGAGCTCGATCTGCGCCAGCTGGGCCGTGGGCAGGCAAACAGGCACGGCATACGCAGAGCGCTTGAGTTTTTCATGAAGCTTCAGGAGGGCCAGGTCACTATCCAGTGACATGGGGTCATAGTTCTCATGGATAACCACACCAGCAATATCATACGCCTCCTCCGGGCCGTCCATCACATCCAGGTCATGATCACCTGAGGACAAACCAACTATTGTAAACAAAAATGGATCAACATCATAATTGATGAATTCTGCAACAATGTTTTCTCCTGTTTATTACTGTGAAGCTGCTTGACTGTATAATCCAAACTCACACAAACACTCTTCAGATACCTGTGATAACCTTCAAACGCTTCATGTCCTTCTGATGAACGCAGTGAGCAGCTGTTAGGACCCAGCTGTCATCCAGAAGAGCCCCTCCACACAGACTCTCACCGTTATAATCGATCAGCGCCTGGAGACGAATAACACACACATCACTTGATCGCTCGTTCTCATGATGCTGCGACGTGCACATTTACCGTTACCTGCCAAGGACAGTGACCTCTGGGACAGTGAATTCCGCCCACAGTCTGTTTTTGAGAATGAACTGTGTTGTTCTGAAGTGGAACCTTTCCACATGGATATTCAACTGCAACAAAACACAGTTGAACTAGAAAAGGAAGGTTTTGCAAGAGAGACATTGAATGTTTGCTTGACAAAAGCTTGCCTGAAAGTTAAAGTGAGGCTATTTTAAAGGTTCCTAATGTTGTTTTGGAGTCTCCTTCAACGGGTTTACATGCATCCAAGATCAAAAAACACTAATTTTTCCATAATATCCATCAGCTCTTTTCTCTCAGTGTCTGAAATGGTTCGTTCAAAGATTCGGTCTCTCTAAACTCCGCCTTTCTGAGAGCTGGTCAAACGGCCCAGTCTGTTGTGATTGGTCGGAAACCAAAGCTCATTATCATATCTGAATTTCAGCACTTGATACACAGTGATACGAACAGTAACGATGGTGTCGGTTTTACCGTATCACTCTCATCACAGTGGATTTGCTTTGGCAGCAGAAAACAGCGACATGAACAACTCGAACCAACCTCGTCCAGTCTCAGAATACTTTTAAATACTTTGCTAGTTTGAAGAGATTTGAAATCTGTATGTCTGTCTTTATATATTTTTCCTACTCATTAACGCAGGACTTTTCCCACCTTGAGCAACACAAGACATCCCATCAGCTCCGAGTGCGTATCCCGCAGCACAGCTGCACGTGCGTCTGGCTCCGGAAGCGTCGCAGAACTGCTCACAGCCTCCGTTCACATACTGACACTTCAGCATCTCCTCAAACCCTACCAGTCAAAAACATCAACACTATGTGAACTTTCAAATTAACACACTGAAGGTTATTTCACACGTGTCGTCACGTTCACTTACCCTTCTCACAGTATTTGCCCTCAAACCCCTCCAGACACTGGCAGTAGTAGGTGTTGGCCAGATAAACGCATGTGCCTTTGTTCTTGCACGGATTGGTCAAGCAGGGCTCCTTCGCTTATTTGTAGATAATTACATGCATAAATCAAGCAAACAAAGATTTATAGGTTTAATTATAGGAATGTATATGACAACTCCTGAGCTGAAACAAACACCTTTTGAACAAACAGAACCTTTGATTCAGGTCAATAATGTAAATACTGTTTCTGCCAGAGCAGCAGTACATGTAATTACCAGTAATGAAATCGGTTAACATCGCTGCAATGATCAGTGGTCATTTAATAGAGTCATTACTATAGGCTACTACTACTAATATTAAGTACAATGTCAGAAAAATTCTAGAGCACTTATTAATTTACTGTAAGATTTGTATATGAGTTTAATTGAGTTATTGAGGAAACTATGGTTGCCATGTTATTTTTTGTGGCGGGTCGCATTTATTTTGACACATTACTCACCGGAGTAACTCAACCAAAACTGTTTCTGCAGAAGAGACACAAAACAAATTCACAAACGTAATATTTAGTTTTAAGTAATACACCAAATGAGTAATAATAATATAACACATATACATGAATATGAGTGAGGTACCGTCTTCGTGTCGTCCTCGAACACCTCGCGCGCCTCCTCATAGTCGCAGATTTCTTCGATGCACTCGCGCTCGAGATTCCCGCCCTTCATCTCCTCAAGGAAGGAGTTCGCGCGCCTGACGCGCTGCAGAACCGAACTGGCGTCATCTTTGTCAAGAAACACTGAAAACAACGAGAAACAGAGGTAGGACAGAAGTAGTTTTAACGTAAATCGTTTAACAGGCGGTCTATATCGGTAAACGAGCGACACAAACACTCCCGTTAGAACACTGGGCGCGCGCGAGTCTTCTTTGATTTTAACGACAGCGTTCTAGTTCGTGTCGCTTGCAATTCTTACCACCGCTGGATCCGTGAAATATCAGGAAGCACACCAACACAACTGCACAAGTGTTCATGTTTCCCTGCCGGACACGCGCGTGGTTAAAGTTTCCTCAGAATCCCGTTGAGACACGGATGAGACTGACATTAGCCGATCGACCGGGAGCAAAGTGCTGCTGATTGTATTTAGTGTGAGGGAGTTACTGATTCACTCAGTAATGAAACTGATTATTGGACCAAATATACCCAAGGCTTTGATTTAAAAAGTCATGAAATCAAAATGGACAGTTCTTTGTTTATGTGTTTATTCTAAATGATTTATCCGTGCACATTATTATTGTTTTTAATTCGTGTGCCTCATAATCTTGATACAAAATAATTTCCCCTCCTTCTTGCAGCGACATCTCTTCTCTGATAAAGAGGGCGGGGCAACCTGTCACTCACATGAGATCCACCAATAGCAAACCACAACCATCCAATCAATTCCCCACAGATAAAATCAAGCCCCGCCCTACATTTGTTCTTGTTTGAGAAGCGTTTCACTCAGATATAGGACACAATAGAGAAAGACTAGCGCTAATTTTTGCTGACTTTAAAAGTCTCACACAGAGCATTTTCAACCAGTACTAACAGTAAAATGTGAGAAACATTAATTAGCCAAATTTTAACTATTACAGCATGTCCTAACTGGACGCAAGGCACGATAAAAGGTATCTTTTCCATGTTTTTGTCCTAACAAGCTGCAATGAGGGACTGTGGATTCTATTTTAGGAAATGTTTCTATTTCTGCGACTTCGCTGCTGAAACAACAACATACAAAGTATGACAATGATAATCTCAGGTGCTGATTATGTGCTTTATTTAATTGCTAAAAGATTTTAATGTGAGTTTGAATATCATTTATAGCCATACAAAAGCAACAATGGATAATTCATCTCCGATCTTGAAAATAAATTAAACAAAAACATTCAAACTGCGAACAACAAAATGTATTATATGACAAAGACTGTTTCACTCACGTATGTATTTTTTTTTATAAATGTTGTAATATTTATAAATTTGATTATGTACATTCGTTGCGAATGCCGTGCACTTGCGAAGAGACTCCGCCCACATACTCTTCTGATTGCCTGTGATTTTTGATTGATTTTTTTTTTGCATCTCATAGTCATGTCACATCTGGTGTGGACAGACAAACATGCTTGTCACTGGAATCTTATCGCATCACGTCTGGTTAGGGCAGAATTCGCGTGACCAACTCGAACATGACGGAAATCTGTGTGGATTCCCATTGGAATGACTGGAAATTTTGCCAAGCAATGGTACATGTGCCTCACCTTTATACACACACACAGGCATATAAACCACATAAGCACAGATCATTTTCATTCTACTGAATTGTTTATTTGTGAATGAGGTAATGACGGCCAAACCATTGAGAGGATAAAAATGCCAAACGCGGAAGAAATCAGACATAATCAGACGTAAATAGAGCAGAATCATTAATGATTAATTTGTGTGGAATTCGCCGTATGTTCGTGGATCCATTGCAGGTAGTTGGAGACACGCGTGTAGATGCCGTAGGATCCCGGACGGGCGCAGCCTTTCCCCCAGCTCACGATCCCCAGCAGGAACGTGGTGTTCCTGTAGCGGGTCACCAGCGGCCCACCGCTGTCCCCTTTACACGAGTCCTCCTTTCCCTCGATGTAACCGGCACAAAACATGTTGCTGGTGAGCAACACTTTGCTGCTCTCGACACAGTCCTGCGTGCGGATGCGCGGCACACTCAGCTGGCGCAGTAAGCGTGAGGTGGGTCCGTCCTCGCTGCGTTTGCCCCAGCCGCTCACCGTGTGCTTGCTGACGGCCCACAGCACGCGCTCGGCCATGTCGCGCAGAGGCAGGCAAATGGGAACGGCGTACGCGCTGTAGACGATGGGCCTGCTCAGACGCAAAAGGGCGATGTCGCTGTCTGTGGTCTCGGACACATAGCCGGGGTGCATGAGCATCTCCTCCACCTGGATGACCTGTTCTGTGCCTTCATCCACCTCGATGTCATGCTCACCTGAGTCACAGGACGACAGAATAGGTTTATTTAAAAAATATATATATATATTCATTAACAATCTTAACAAAAACTTTCTCAGGCTCTTTTCACTTATTAAAGGGTTACTTCACCTGTTATTAAAGGGTTAGTGACTGATTGTGTTTTCATTCAAATCAGGCATTTTGACTAACACCATGTCCTAACCAGAAGCCATGTGATGAGACTCCACTTGCACTTACAACCAAATCAATCAAAAATCTCAGCCAATCAGAAGAGCGTGTGGGCAGAGTCTCTGCAGGCGCACTGCACTCGCAACTGAATAAATAAATATTAATAAATTATACTCAAATTTAAAAAAATTTATTAAAAGTAACTGAGTGACTGAACAGTCTTTGTCACAGAACACACTTGTTTGTTCACAGTTTGAATGTTCTTGTTTCATTCATTTTCAAGATCGGAGGTGAATTATCCATTGTTGCTTTCAGCTTTCACTCTCCTGTTAAAATTCTGATTAACATAGAAAAAATAACTCGTGTTTTGTCTGTTTAGGACACGGAGTAAATTTGTGAATTTGACACGTCACATGAAATTTGGCATGCCTTAAAGCATGTGTTTTCATGATGTTTAATAACTCTGCTCTGAGAGCGATTGTACCTGCGACTATCTTGAGAAACTTGACTTTGAGTTTTTCTAAGCAGTGCGCGGCTGTGAGGATCCAGGTGGGTTTATAGATCACACCTCCACAGAAGCCCTTCTCGCCGTACTTCAGCAGCACCTGTCCATCAACACACACACACACACACACACACATACACACAGATGTTTGATGGTAGAGTCCAGAATGACCCATCAACATGTATGTTCTGTGACGGCCATTGCTGATACCTGCCACGGACAGTGACCTTTAGGACATTCGGCTCCACCGACGATACGAGACCTCTGATCCACCTGAAGGTTGGTAGCATCTCCAAGTGGAACCTTCCCACACGGAAAAGCCTCTGTAACAGTTACAATGTTTTAATTCTCTTTGTAATTAACCAAGCAAGGCAGCACTGTATTGAACCGCTCGGCATTAAAGGAAAGTTGCGCTAGTCTTTTCATCCCTGTTCTTCTGTAGGGCAGGGCTTGATTCTGACCAGTTACCCATGTGTTTTGTGATTTTCTCACCATTTGTCAGGCAGTTCTGGCCATTTGGCCCTAAGAAATATCCATCTACACAGGAACAGTTGCGCTGACCGTCCTCCTCCACGCAGAAGTGCTCGCAGCGGCCGTTATCGTGCAGGCAGGTGTCAGGAACGTCTTTAATCGCTGAGGAGTCAAAGGAGATTGGGGAAAAATGTTCTTGTGCCTGAATCAGGAATGTGTTTGTTCTTTAACCTCAAGGACATGGCGGTTTTCATTTTACTCTTTCTGAACGCCAAATTCTCTTCAGAAAAGAGTTTTTGAAGCACAAATGCCTTGTTCTTTACAGAGAGAACATTAGATATGGTTGATAAACTATTATCTACTACAAAATTAACATGTGTAGATTTAAACACCACCTGAAAAACCTCAATATTTTTGCCTTGTCTTGTTTACAAAGAAGCTAATTGACTTAATTGAGTTCCCAGTGCTATGTTGAGTAGAGTATTGTTGGGTCTGCTCTCACCGCGATCACAGTTGCGTCCGCTGAAGCCCGCCGCACACAGACACGTGTAGGATTCTGTGTTCTGGCTCATGCAGAGCCCGTTATTCTCACATGGATTTGATTGGCAGTGATCTTTAACTGCAGACGAACGTAAAGATTCATCGTAATTACATAGAATGAAGGAAAATGTCCTTTAGCAAAAAGTCACATATCTTCAAAACTCACCATTGTAGATCTTCCAGAACTCATTCTGTGTGGAGACATCAGTTAAACATTTGTCATAAGTAGTTAAAGCATCTCTACACATAAGGCTGCTCTAATTTCAGACGCAATGCCACATAAAAGCCAGACTACATTATGCCTGCTCTGACCCTAGTAAATGCGTTTATGCCACCTTAAACAGACGACACCTAAATGCCACTTCAGAAGCGCTTCTGTGCCGCCTTTTCAGTTAGGCGTTACACTAATCAAATATACAACTACAATCCTTCAGGTTAAGATTAAGTTTAACATCACATTCAAACACTAGTTCTAGACAACATGTATCAAACATGTCAATCACTGAACATGTGCGTTTGTCACATGTAATACTGACGGTGGCCTCCGTGTGTTCGAACACCTCCCGCGCCTCCTCATACGAACACTTCTCCTCCAGACACTCCCTCTCCAGATTACCCATCTTCATCTCCTCGAACCAGCCCGAGTTTGCCCGCTTGGTCCGGATCAATACCTCATGAGCCCCCTCCCTTCCCATGAGCACTGTGAACACACACACAGGTACAATACCAAACACCCTCGAAATAAACACTACTGCGACTGCTTGAATAGTTGGTTTAGTTACCTGTAGCCGAATGACAACAGCAAAGACTCAAGAGGACATAAAACACTGACAGGAGACGCATGTTGACCAGCGCTTGAGTTTGTCTAGTGCTGCGGGTTCAAAGGTCTGAAGTCTAAATACTCTCCACCCCTCAGAGCTCAAAAACCCTCCCTCACTGAACCACAGAGATGACAAGACAACATTTGAAAAGATTATTTATTTTTTCCGATATAATACAAATGTTAATCATGTTCTGCCAATGATTATTATATATACTCACAAATGTGCCATTTTTTTAATTGCAAAAGTACATTTTCTGGTGTTTGCCAGTGCCAGTGTTCAATGTTGTGAAAGCGTCACTCTTCGGGAAGTCCATTAAAGTTGCAAATTTAACTTGAGTGCAAAACTGGAATATCACATAAAACATTTGCAAATAAAGCAGTTTTTACATCCCATGTGTTCAAGAGAACAATATCATCACTTCCTGGGAAATTTGCTCAAAATATCAGTAATAAAAATGTAAGTTGCTCTTTTCTCCTCCATCATAAATGAGTTGGTCTCAGAGCGTCAGACGAAACACAATAAACGCTGTCATGTGATCTTGCGTTCGGATGCTGGTGTTTGGGAACACAATCGTGTGAGACGCTTCTGGAGGGAATTAAACCAAATCATTCTGATGACAGACTTTGACGTTTCAGAACCAACATTTGAGATGCTGTGATGTGATTGGTCCACTGGTTAGTCCAGTTATCCAATCACAAACTCACACAAGGTTTTTGTTGCGCATCAAGGGATTTATTCAGTAAATGTGTTTCCAACGTAGTTTATGCACGTCTTCTTATTGGATAAAAAATTATCCGCCTTAATTGGGTGTATTTTTTATGCACATTTTTAGAATTTTTACGCATCACCAGGCATCCACTTCGACGAAAGAGAACATGACGGCGTTTATTGTGTTTCGTCTGACGCTCTGAGGCGAAACTCATTTATGATGGAGGAAAAAAAGCCAGACTCCAGCAACTTACAGTTTTATAGTTTGTGCCAATTTCCAAGGGTTTCCAATGAGTTTTTTGTTGTGCATTGTTATGTGCATGTCTTCTTATCGGATTAAAAAAAGGATCTGCCTCAATTCATGTGCATCTTGGCGTTTCCATCCAACATTGTTACATGCAATATCCCAAAATTTACATAAAAACTGGTCAATGGAAACATAGCTAATGACTGACTTCAGTGACTGTGGACCTGAAACTGAAATCTGAACACACTTTCTTACGTAATATTCAGAAACTCTTTGTATTCATGCGCTGGCCACAGTCTTCAGAATCCACTCTACAAAGATGGACACCCGCGTGTAGATGCCGTAGACGTCGGCGCGTGCGCAGCCTTTGCCCCAGCTCACAATTCCTGTCAGGAACCATGTGTTTTTGTAGCGGGTGACCAGCGGCCCTCCGCTGTCCCCCTGACAGGAGTCACGGCCGCCCTCGATGAAGCCGGCGCACAGCATGTTCCTGGTCACCTTCAGACCCGAGTTTGCCCGACACTCGTCTAAGGAGACCCTCGGCACCTCCAGCTTCTGGAGAACCGGAGACGGCGGTCCCGACTGCGCCAGGCGACCCCACCCGCTGACGGTGGACATGCGGATGGCCCCTATGGTGCGTCCGAACGTGCCGTTAGCAGGAGGAAGGCAGGCGGGAATGGCGAAGCGGTCGAGCGTGACGGGGCTGAGGAGATGCAGCAGTGCGATGTCACTGTCCGTGCTGGAGTGGTTGTATCGCGGGTGGATGAACACTTTAGACACTTTCCTCCTCTGCTCTGTTCCTTCGTCTTTATCAAGGATGTGTTCGCCTACAGGAGAAGAGAAAATGAGACCGAAAGATGCGATCTGAGAGGAGGAACATCAACAGAACCAGCGTTATACGAACAACTCCTCGCGTTTAGGACATTCTGGACAAAATCAAGCAAAATTTTATTAAACTCGGAGTTTCTAAATACTAAGTACGAGTTACAGTAATTTTGCAGCATTATTCCTAACATTACTGGATCCTGTGACAACTCCAGAGACTAACCCTTATAATGACGGTAGTTCATGACCAAGTCATTTCTTACCGACTGTCACCTGTAAGAGGGATGGATCTTTATTCCAGACACAATGAGCCGCGGTTATAATCCATTGGGTATCTAGAATAACACCACCGCATTTATACACTCCAGCATACTCGAGTAAAGCCTGTGGAGGAGATGCACAGAGACATCGACTGAGAAAACAAACAGATCTGAAGGATGAAATGGATTCACACTCTTAAAAATAAAGGTTCTTCATTGGCATTGAAGAATCGCAATTCTGAGAAAAAAATCTTTTTTTCCTCAGAATTGGACTTTATATCCCACAATTGTGAGAAAAAAAGTCCCCGTTCTCTTTTTTATTTAGTGGTGGAAACAAGCTTCCATACAAAATGGTTCTTCTGTGGCATCACTGCAAAAACCCCTTTATTTTCAAGAGTGTACAGAGATTTTCTGATCATGGAATGGACTGATTCAGTCATGAATCCTCACCTGCCACGGACACTGTCCTTTAGGACACACGTCGCCCTTCACTATCCTCGGACCCACACCCTTCTCCACCAGCCTGCCACACGGGAAACCACCTGAGAAATACAGCATATGTTTACATCAACACTGTGGCCTTACAGCACAAAACAGAGTGATTTTACTGTTATCCACACATCCATGTGCGCTGGACCCGTCCGAATATGCCTACTTTCCTACTACTATAGTTGGCATGAAAAGAGTAGTGTGTGCATCTGATGTACACTTTACTATCCCATGAGGCCATAGGAGAAGAGTTATAAAATGCCGCAAGTCTGCAGGCCACTGTGAAGTGTGTGTGTTTGAGACGCACCCTGCGGCACACAGCTGCTGTTGTCCGTGTCCAGTGTGTATCTGGGAGCACAATCACAGCGATGAGTCGAATTGGTGATCTCCACACAGAAGTGTTCGCAGCCGCCGTTCCGGTACAGACATCCGTAGGAACTGAGTGGGAATATTTCTGTGGGACGGACGACAGGATTGAAACGTGCGGAGATGTTCAGCTCTCTGATGCTGCTGATGTTTGTGTGTTACCTTTGTCACAGTGTCGCCCCTCGAAGTTCACTGGACAGATGCAGATGTAGGTGTCCGTCTGATCCACACATGTGGCTCCGTTCTGACACGGTCCCGACCGACAGAAATCCACCTCTGAAGAGGCAAACAGCAGATTCACAGGATCAGAAGACACTGAGGGGAGTCTGTGGTTGTTGCTGTGGAGTTCTAAGTGGTTGTCAGGTCGTTGCTATGGAGTTTTGAGTGGTTGTCATGTCGTTGCCATGTTCTGAGTGGTTGTCAGGTTGTTGCTATGGAGTTCTGAATGGTTGTCAGGTTGTTGTTAATGAGTTCTGAGTGGTTGTCAAGTCGTTGCTATGGAGTTGTGAGTGGTTGTCAGGTCATTGAATTTTGAGTGGTTGTCAGGTTGTTGTTAAGGAGTTGTGAGTGGTTGTCAGGTTGTTGCTATGGAGTTGTGAGTGGTTGTCAGGTCGTTGCCATGTTCTGAGTGGTTGTCAGGTTGTTGCTAAGGAGGTGTGAGTGGTTGTTGCTATGGAGTTCTGAGTGGTTGTCAGGTTGTTGCTATGGAGTTCTGATGGTTGTCAGGTTGTTGCTATGGAGTTCTGAGTGGTTGTCAGGTTGTTGCTATGGAGTTCTGAATGGTTGTCAGGTTGTTGTTAATGAGTTCTGAGTGGTTGTCAAGTCGTTGCTATGGAGTTGTGAGTGGTTGTCAGGTCATTGAATTCTGAGTGGTTGTCAGGTTGTTGTTAAGGAGTTGTGAGTGGTTGTCAGGTTGTTGCTATGGAGTTGTGAGTGGTTGTCAGGTCGTTGCCATGTTCTGAGTGGTTGTCAGGTTGTTGCTAAGGAGGTGTGAGTGGTTGTTGCTATGGAGTTCTGAGTGGTTGTCAGGTTGTTGCTATGGAGTTCTGATGGTTGTCAGGTTGTTGCTATGGAGTTCTGAGTGGTTGTCAGGTTGTTGCTATGGAGTTCTGAATGGTTGTCAGGTTGTTGTTAATGATTTCTGAGTGGTTGTCAAGTCGTTGCTATGGAGTTGTGAGTGGTTGTCAGGTCATTGAATTCTGAGTGGTTGTCAGGTTGTTGCTATGGAGTTGTGAGTGGTTGTCAGGTCGTTGCTATGGAGTTGTGAGTGGTTGTCAGGTCGTTGCTATGCAGTTTCTAAACAGTTCTTTTGTAATTTTCAAATTTTAAAAGTATTTAATAATTCTGAACTATTTTAACATGTAATTACTCATGAAATGTAATGTATTGTTTAATCAGGTTTACCTGTGTATCTCTTCCAGAAATCCTCCTGAAACACAACAGGAGAATCTGTTAGATTTGCGTCAGCTCTTCTGCTGTTGATTTGTCTCATCTCAAACACTCAGGGTTTCATGACTGTCAGGAGCGTCTCGTTCTTCTCTAACACTAACTCTGTTCCTCACCAGTTGTTCGGGGACGGTGAAGATCTCTCTGGCCTCCTCATACGAGCAGATCTCCTCCAGACACTCTCGCTCCAGATCTCCCAGCTTCAGCTCCTCCAGGAAGTAGTTTGCCCGCCTGACACGATGAGATAACGGCCGGCTGGCCTCAGACTTACTGAGGAACACTGCAGATAATGACAACAGTGAGTGAAGACCGTTACACTGTAAACAAGGATGAGAAACACTAACACAACGACACACAGCTGACCTCACAAACACAGATCCGTCAGTTCTTGATATCTCGACACTCACCTGACTGAAGCCCAAAGCACTGTGGGATGGCGAGCAGCGTCAGGATCGTGTGGCAGAGCTTCATTCTGTTCAGCTTGAACTCCATGATGTTTTAGCTTCAGGGTTGAAGTCTGGTCTGGACACTCGTGGGCGTCGGACAGCAGATCATTGCACAATACTGTGACTGAAGCTGTTCTGTGTGTCACCAGCAGGTGGAGCCACTGATACAGTCAGTGATGATGTGATTGAGATTACTCTAAACAGCAGCTTTAATTCAACACAACCTGCTTTCACATCCAGATGCTGGTCAGACTTTGCACAGTAGATTTGTGTTAAATTCATATTCATATTTCAGTTTCTAGTGTGGGTTACGGTAACTTTACATCCTTTTGAGAAATTTAAAGGCACATTCTGTCATCATTTACTGTTTTTGTTCATATAATGGAAGTCAGTGGGGTCCAGTGTTTTGTTCTTTCCTTTATGTTCCACAGAAGAAAGAAAGTCATATAGGTTTGGAAAAACATGAGTGAGAGAGAATGATGATCAGCACAGAGTTTCCTTTGACTTAAATGATTGTTTAACATTTGCATAATGAATCATCTATATGGCGTATATCATCATATCTGTCTTTACAGCTTCTCTGACTTCATTTACTAACACTTTAAGAAGCGCTGTGGTTTCCGTCTTGAAATCAGCTCGAATTTAAACTCTAGTTTAGATCAGAACGCAGCGTGTGACGAGCTACTGGAGCGATTGAACTTCACCGTCACGTCTCGTTTGTTGAGACCACAGAGAGACGTGTGGTTTAAACAGAAATCAAGAGATGATCCACACCAACAAACACGACATGAGCTGCTGCAAACAAGACATTTACTGCATCTTTAACAAAATTACAACATTACAACAAAACACAAACACGACTGCATGTTCATCTTCACAAAATGTGCAAAAGAAGCAGAATATCATTTATAGTAGTGCATATAATAATCACAATCACAGATCAACTGCTACATTACAGGTAAAGTGTTTTAAAACAAGAAAACTTGATGCACAATCATAAACTACTCTAACACGATCACATTCTGCAACACTGTATCGGAAGCATTTAGGATTTTCCATAATCTAAAGAAGATATTCCAAAAAAAACTCAAACTCTAAAATAATCCCTTCAATTTTAATTAAATTAACTTAATCAATGCAGCCACTTCAGCATGTTCTGAAACACACCAGCTCTGTGATTATTGCTGTTTTAATGATTCTTTAGCGATTTCCATGACGAGTAATAAGTAAAAACCTACAGTCGTGTCCAAAAGTGACAAATTGATTTAAACCATCAAAATATTAGGAAAATATTTTATATATTTTAAATATGAGGGAAGAACAAAACACTAAACTTGGTATTTATCTGACAAAATTATTTGGCAAAAAAAAAGCAAACTACAGCTACAGGTTTCATTTTACTGTGCAAAAAAATTGCATAAATAAAAAGCATACACTGAGTTTTTAATATTTCATTGGTTCTCTCGTTTTTTTGCATGTGTTCATCATTTATCAGGCCAAAATTGTCACACAATTTGTCATGTTTCATTGCGTTATCACAAATAAAACAATCGACTCCAAGCACAACTACACAATATGACTACAAAATCTTTAACAAATTTATAATAATATTTGAATAAATGTCAATTTTACTAGAACTACTGTATATAAGGTTATTAAAACTTGCATTAGATAAAAACTCTAAAGTATGCACAAACACACACACACACACACACAAAGAGTGTTTTGAGTAAAATATTCAAGCTATCTGATTATCATTTACTCAATCTTTAAAACAGACATAGTTCTAATGTGAGAATTATGCAAGTAGGTCATGAGAGGTGCAGGTACACAGATGAGGGGAAGTCAGGCTGGAAACCTCATCTGTGGGCAGCACTTCCTGTGTGTGTGTGTGTGTGTGTGTGTGTAAACAGAGACTTCTGAGTAGTTCAGAGAAGAGCAGAAGACTGTCAGGTTGGTGTGGAGCAGTTCAGATCTTGCAGGATGTCAGAGATTTGCCCCGGAGCGTCCAGCAGCCCGTCCTTCCACCGCTGAGGTACAGCTGACCCGGTGTACGCCGCCCGGGCGCCAAGAAGAGCCCCTAACGCTGCACCGCGGTTACAGTTCTCGCCTGCGGACATGCGCATCATTAAACACGCTCAGATGAGTAAACAGTGTGAGTCAGAGACAGAGAAACGCACCTCCACAATTGGTGTTGATCAGGATTCCCTCTGTCACGTCATCATGAAAGCAGTACGCCAGGTAGAAGAGGCTTGTCAGAGCTCCTGCAGCATCACACACACACACACACACTCAATCAGAGGAGCATCATGGGTGGTTCTGTTTTGCACTGGCTCAGGGTTTTTCTAACCTTGTGTGTAGCAGGCGAGTCCAAGAGACTCCACGGCACTCTGATGGACCTTCTGGCGCTCGGCTGATGAAGCTGGAAACCTGCTGAACAAACAGACACAATCATCAGATGTCCATAATTAACCTGCATGATATCTTAAAGGGTTAGTTCACCCAAAAATGAAAATTCTGTCATTTATTACTCACCCTCATGTCGTTCCACACCTATAAGGCTTTTGTTCATCTTCAGAACACAAATTAAGATCTTTTTGATGAAGTCTGAAAGGTTTCTGTCCCTCCATAGAGATCCAATGCAACTACCACTCCAAGGTCCAGAAAAGTAGTAAAGACATCATTAAAGTACTCCAGTGGTTTAAACTCAATTTTATGAAGTGACGTGAGTACTTTGTTTGCGCAAAAAAAAACATAATTTACCACCTTACTTACACATTCACGAGAGCATCACGATGCAAGCTTGTTGCGTTCAGACTCGCGCTTCAACTCGACGCACATGCGCGAACGTCAGAGAGCATCACGATTTGTGTTCAGACTCGCGCGTCGACTCAACACACATGCGCGAGCGTTCACGAGAGCATCACGACTGTTGTGTTCAGACTCGCGCTTCGACTCAACGCACATGAGCGAGCGTTCACGAGAGCATCACGACTGTTGTGTTCAGACTCGCGCTTCGACTCAACGCACATGAGCGAGCGTTCACGAGAGCATCACGACTGTTGTGTTCAGACTCGCGCTTCGACTCAACGCACATGAGCCAGCGTTCACGAGAGCATCACAACTGTTGTGTTCAGACTCGCGCTTCGACTCAACGCACATGAGCGAGCGTTCACGAGAGCATCACGACTGTTGTGTTCAGACTCGCGCTTCGACTCAACGCACATGCGCGAGCGTTCACGAGAGCATCACGACTGTTGTGTTCAGACTCGCGCTTCGACTCAACGCACATGAGCCAGCGTTCACGAGAGCATCACGACTGTTGTGTTCAGACTCGCGCTTCGACTCAACGCACATGCGCGAGCGTTCACGAGAGCATCACGACTGTTGTGTTCAGACTCGCGCTTCGACTCAACGCACATGAGCGAGCGTTCACGAGAGCATCACGACTGTTGTGTTCAGACTCGCGCTTCGACTCAACGCACATGAGCGAGCGTTCACGAGAGCATCACGACTGTTGTGTTCAGACTCGCGCTTCGACTCAACGCACATGCGCGAGCGTTCACGAGAGCATCACGACTGTTGTGTTCAGACTCGCGCTTCGACTCAACGCACATGCGCGAGCGTTCACGAGAGCATCACGACTGTTGTGTTCAGACTCGCGCTTCGACTCAACGCACATGCGCGAGCGTTCACGAGAGCATCACTACTGTTGTGTTCAGACTCGCGCTTCGACTCAACGCACATGCGCGAGCGTTCACGAGAGCATCACGACTGTTGTGTTCAGACTCGCGCTTCGACTCAACGCACATGCGCGAGCGTTCACGAGAGCATCACTACTGTTGTGTTCAGACTCAGGCTTCGACTCAACGCACATGCGCGAGCGTTCACGAGAGCATCACGACTGTTGTGTTCAGACTCAGGCTTCGACTCAACGCACATGAGCGAGCGTTCACGAGAGCATCACGACTGTTGTGTTCAGACTCAGGCTTCGACTCAACGCACATGAGCGAGCGTTCACGAGAGCATCACTACTGTTGTGTTCAGACTCAGGCTTCGACTCAACGCACATGAGCGAGCGTTCACGAGAGCATCACGACTGTTGTGTTCAGACTCAGGCTTCGACTCAACGCACATGAGCGAGCGTTCACGAGAGCATCACAACGCATGTGTGTTGTGTTCAGACTCGTGCTTCAGCTTGGCATTGTTGCGTGAACACGCTTTGGATAATATTATTTTGTAAATAAAGTGGTAAATTATGTTTTTTTTGCGCAAACAAAGCACTCACGTCACTTCATAAAATTGAGTTTAAGCCACTGGAGTCACAGGAAGTACTTTAATGATGTCCTTCCTACCTTTCTGCACCTTGGAGTGGTAGTTGCATTGGAACTTCATCAAAAATATCTTAAGTTGTGTTCTGAAGATGAACAAAGGTCTTACGGGTGTGGAACGACATGAGGGTGAGTAATTAATGACTGAATTTTCATTTTTGGGTGAACTAACCCTTTTATGGTCGTAGTTTACTGTAAAGTATGTTTTCTCTGTGCTGACCTCTCGGCCTGCTGTATGAAGTGTCGACACGTGTCCCAGGCGTCCAGCGTGGGCGATTTGAGTGCAGCCTCCGCCTGCCGCCGCAGACAGGCTCCATTCAGCGTGGCGTGAAGCGCGCGAGCGTACAGAGACACCAGCGGCTCCAGCTGCGCGTGAGGATGAGTGAGCTTCACGAACTCCACCGCCGCACACACCTGGACACACACGGACATTTACATTGAGAATCACATGAGACTCTGATTGGCTGTGAGATAGTGTCACGTGACTCACCGCTTCCTCCTCATTGGCTGTGGCAGACAGCAGAATGAAGGGAATGGCCATAGGGAGACAGCCGATGGCGTTTAGCTGACCATCAGCACGGGACGAGTTCAACATGCGTTTGGATCGCCGCTCCGCAAACTCCAGAACCTGCCGAGAGGAAGGGACGGTCAGTCAGGTGGTGAATGTGAGCGACAGAGGCGGTTTATGACGCTCTTACCTCTCTGGAGGATGTGGGTCTGAGTTCCTGCCAATCGGAAAAGAAGCTCCTGTGGAAGGACTCGGCGTACGTGTCGTCGTGTGATCCGGGACTCGTCATGAACTCCACGTAGTCTGACAGAACGGCGGCTCGTGCGTCAGGATCGGCCGCGCTGGCGAACGCACCGGCGGACAGAACGCGGCCGGCTCTCAGAGCACAGAGAGCGTTCAGGGTGTTCTGACCCGCCTGAAGACCTGCAGGAGTGTCACACCGTTAATGAGTTCTAGTTTAAAAGTTGCTGCATGACCAGATGATCTAAACACTTTTGGTTTTCAGTTTATAAAGACTGAATTTATAATGTGAAAATTTAACATTATAATAATTATGTGTAAAATAAATTACAAAATATTTTGTTTCTATTATGTTATTTTTTTTTTCTACTGACTATAGTACTGTACTGTAATTTATTATTCATTTATTTAATTAAATCAAATTTATATTTTTATTTCAATCAATTCGTACTTATTTTAATCACACTTATTTATTTATTTATTTATTTTTACATGTTTTTCTCTAAATTTTTCCACTTATTTATTTTAATCAAATGTTTTTATTTTTATTACGTTTTCTGTAATTTCTTTTCCACATTTCTTATTATTTTAATTAAATTGATTAATTTATTTTAATTTTTTTCTATATTTTTTTTCTCAAACTTTTCCATTTTTCTTATTTTAATCAAATGTCTTTCTTTATTTTTATTGTTTTACATGTTTTTTTATAAACTATTCCACTTTTCTTATTTATTTTAGTCACGTTTATTTTTTTATTTTTTATTTTTAAAGTTTTCCACTTTTCTTATTTTAATCAAATTTATTTATTTAACTATAAACTTTTATTTACTTATTTAATTAATTATAAACTATATAAACTTTTATTTTTTAATTTTTATATATATATATATATATAAATTATAAACATATTTATTTATTTTTGGTTGAGAGATTGGACTGCTCTACACTGGCAGGTTTCAGGTCACTCGTACCTTGATGGTAGTGCACCGATCCACGCGGATCCGTCCAGAACTTCAGCTTATCGTGCAGAATCACGTTTCCCACCACATTAGCTCCGGTGGCTCCAGAGCCGGTTGCGCGGCCGCTGCCAGCTACACACACACACACACACACACACACACACAGGTTACACACAAGTTACTGAAGCGTCACGTGCACGAGTGACCAGTAACAGCAGTCACACCTGTGTTGGACAGGCGCAGGATGCTGGACGGGTGTCTGTCGCGCGGCGCGTTGAGTCCCGTGATCCAGCCGCTGAAGTCCCTCCTGATGTCTGCGGTGTTGTAGTACCAGTGGACGGGCATCGACATGGAGTCAGCGGCACACACTCCCCACAGCGCCTCAGTGACCGCGCGCCGCACCTGAGCCATCCGCACCTGACACACACACACACATTACCATGGTAATCACTGTTTACAATGTTTATGAATGTTTGTTTTTTATTTTTGTATTAAAATATTGTAATAAAAAAAAATAAAATACATAATATGAAATATTTAAAAAGATATAGGCTAACTAAAATAACAATATATATACATTATTACGCAAAAAGCGTAAGAACAGCTCTGATAAAAAAAAGTCACTGTAAAAACTAACTATATAGTAATATCATGGTAAATGTTTTAAATTATTTAAAACTAAGTTACATAAATCATTCTTCTCTACACTCACACACACACGATAAATATGAATGAACTGATCTTACTGTAATAATGAGATCCGCAGTGAACACACACTCACACACTCACTCTCTCTCTGTAGAACTGTGAGTTGCATAACCGCACAATCATTGTTACAAAACCTCACCGGAAGTACACCGCATGATACATAACATACAAAACTACGTCACGTGATGATGTCAAATTTTATGTTTGCTAACGCAGATCTGTTTACTGTGTTAATATAGTAAAATAAACTAACAGCAACTAATTTCTCATGTGAATATGTTCCACACAGACATTCATAGACGAACACTGAGTCACTGATGATGGAGAACTCCTTTAACGCGTTATATTTTTACACAAACCACACTGTACCCGCGATATTATCCAATGACAGCGTAATTAGTACAACTGTTTATAAAACATAAAGGAAAACATTTAACTCTGCGATCTCGATCATCGATTGCTTTTGACTTTTACTGGAACCAAAACATTGGGAAAGACCGATTCGTTTGAGCGAATCGGTTCGTTCGGACGGACAGTGTGTTTCTTCTATGAACTGATTCACCAACAAATGTGGATCATCATCATTCAAACAAAAGAGTCCACAGACTAATAAAAAGACTTTAGTTCAATAATTCTGTCCAGTGAGGTTATAAAGTTTGCATCAAATGTCGTGTTGTTGAAGTTTCTCTCTGTGATTCACAAGAGCTTCGGTTTGAAGAATCAAATCACATGTGGATGATTCTTCAGTGATGCCGCTTTGTTTCATTCACATTAATGAAGTCGTTTAAGTAAGAAATGTGATATTTTCATTCAGATTTCATAAGCGTTTCAGCATTTTAGTGATGTTTATTGTCTTTGGCATATACTGTTTTATTACTAATCAGCGTCTTCGTGAGATAACAGAATAGTTGAGTTGATGACATGTCTTCATGAATATTTCTTGTTTGTGTCTCGATCTCTTCTCAGCTCATCTGAGGATCTGAACTGATCGAGATGATGATGGAGTCTGAAATCCGTAAGATCCAGCGAACAAAAATACGTTCTCTGAACGTTTTGCTAACGTTCCGTTATTTCTGAATGTCCAGGTTTTTAAATGTTCTTAAAACGTTATTTCTTGGTTATTTGAACGTTAAGGGAACATTACATTCTTCAAATATTATGGGAACGTTAGTTTTGAATGTTCTCTGAACGGTCTGAAACAAGTAGCAACATTTAAAAAACGTTAGATGAACGTCCAACTAAATGTTTAAGGTCAAACATTCCATGAATGATGTATGAATAATGTTTTTGTACTAACGTTTTGAGAACATTATTAAAGACTAACGCTGAATGAACGTTCTATTAACGTTACTGGAAGAACGTGTTCGTAACTTTGAGAGAACCTTGACAGAACGTTCTGAGAACGTTCCCTGTTATCTGGGATGATGATCATCAGTGATCAGTCTATCATAATATCTGACAATGATTATTGATCAGAAGATGATCGTGTGTTTCAGAGCGAGCGAAGATCTTCTGGGAGGAAGTGGATGTTGATGGAGAGTTTGATGAGCTGTTGGAGGTTCTTTCACGTTTAAGAGATGCGATCAGACACAACACTGCAACAGACAGAGGTACACACAGACACACACACACACTCAAACTAACACACCCAAACACACTCACACACACACTCTAATATTCTATTTGACTGTCTTGTATCGTGATGTTTCAGAGTATGTTCATGCCATGAAGATCATTCTGGAGTCTAAACTGGTCGTCCTCAAGAACGAAGCCTTCGAAGAGGTGGTGATCGATGAAGGTTTGTTCTGATCAGTGCTGAAGATCAATACTGATGCTCATATCTCTCATCATATTGACCGTGATGTCTCTGCTGTGTTTCAGATATTCTGACCGTGACCGTGTCAGAGTCTCAGTGTTCTCCCGAGAGTTTGAGGAACGGCGTGGAGACGGAGGACGTCCTGCAGAAGGACAGCTTACGGTTCGTCATTAGTATCATTACTGTTACGTTGATCAGACATGAATAGATTTTATGGAAGCTTGTTTCTGACACAGAATAAAAATGTAAAAAGATGTTCTCTCAGCCTCTCCAGAGACGTGGAGTCGAGCTCGGACTACAGTCAGATGTCTTCAGCCAGCAGAAACGACGGCGTGAGTGGTCAGGATCCGACGCTGCTTCTGTCTCCTCTGAGCTTCTGTTCTGAAGAGCCGAGGTCTCCCGTCCCGCTCGTCTACCAGCCGCACGACTGCAGCCCGGCGTGTGTCCCGCAGCTGCCCGCTCACGCCGACCGCTTCCTGGGCCACAACCCGCTGCGAGTGCCCATGCTGTGCCAGTTCCAGCGCCACTGCGCTCGGGTCCGATCCGCCGGCAGCGAGCAGGAGGACGAGTGTGACGCGCAGGACGTGATTTATAAAGCGCCGTGTGGGCGGGGCCTGCGCTCCATGGAGGAGGTGCTTCACTTCCTGCTGCAGTCGGACACTCTGGGTGTGTTGCAGCCGAACAATTTCAGCTTCAATTCTCAGGTTTTTCCAGAACATCCGGCACGAACTCCTGCCTCGCCGGCGCTTCTGTTCGAGCGAGACCTCAGCCACGGGATCGAGCCGGTTCCTGTGCCGCTGTTCAATGAGGTGGACGGGACGCACCTGAAAGAGTTCCGCTACCGTAAAGAGCGCTGGCCGCACGGCTGCTTCCTCAGCACGGCGCCATTTTTCACAGCGTGCTGCGACTGCAAGGACGGCTGCGCAGATGCTCAGAGCTGCGCTTGTGTTCAGCTGACGGTCAGAGCCGGAGGACACGGTCATGCTTACAGACACCAGCGACTGAGCGAGCCCGTCAGCGCGGGGTGAGTCCGGTGGGTTGAGTTGGGTTGAATTCTGTTGAGTTGTGTTTTGTTGGGTTGGGTTGAGTTTTGTTGGGTTAAGTTGAAGTGGCTGGGTTGAGTTGTATTTTGTTGGGTTGATTGGGTTGTGTTTTGTTAGGTTGAGTTTTGTTAGGTTAAGTTGAGTGGTTTTGGGTTGAGTTGAGTTGTGTTGCATTAGGTTGATTTGGGTTGAGTTGTGTTTTGTTGGGTTAAGTGGGGGTGGCTGGATTGGGTTATGTTTTGTTGGGTTGAGTTGTATTTGTTGGGTTGTGCTTTGTTGGGTTGAATTGGGTTTTGTTGGGTTGTGCTGTGTTGAGTTGTGCTGTGTTGGGTTAAGTGGGGGTGGCTGGGTTGGTTTGAGTTGTATTTGTTGGGTTGGTTGGGTTGTGATTTGTTGGGTTAAGTTGAATGGTTTTGGGTTGAGTTGAGTTGGGTTGAGTTGTATTTGTTGGGTTGGCTGGGTTGTGCTTTGTTGGGTTGAATTGGGTTTTGTTGGGTTGTGCTGTGTTGAGTTGGGTTAAGTGGGGGTGGCTGAGTTGGTTTGAGTTGTATTTGTTGGGTTGGTTGGGTTGTGATTTGTTGGGTTAAGTTGAGTGGTTTTGAGTTGAGTTGGGTTGAGTTGTATTTGTTGGGTTAAGTTGAGTGGTGTTGGGTTGGGTTGTTGTATTTGTTGGGTTGGCTGGGTTGTGCTTTGTTGAGTTGAATTGGGTTTTGTTGGGTTGAGTGGTGTTGGGTTGTGCTGTGTTGAGTTGTGTTGAGTTGCATTGAGTTGGGTTGAGTTGTGTTTTGTTGTGTGTTTTGTTGGGTTAAGTGGGGGTGGTTGAGTTGGGTTTTTTTGGGTTAATTTGAGGTGGCTGGGTTGGGTTGAGTTGTATTTTTTGGGTTGAATTGGGTTTTGTTGGGTTGAGTGCAGTTGTATTTTGTTGGGTTGTGATTTGTTGGGATGAGTTTTGTTAGGTTAAGTTGAGTGGTTTTGGGTTGAGTTGTGTTTTGTTGGGTTAAGTTGAATGGTTTTGGGTTGAGTTGAGTTGGGTTGAGTTGTATTTGTTGGGTTGGCTGGGTTGTGCTTTGTTGGGTTGAATTGGGTTTTGTTGGGTTGTGCTGTGTTGAGTTGTACTGTGTTGAGTTAAGTGGGGGTGGCTAGGTTGGGTTGAGTTGTGATTTGTTGGGTTAAGTTGAATGGTTTTGGGTTGAGTTGAGTTGGGTTGAGTTGTATTTGTTGGGTTGGCTGGGTTGTGCTTTGTTGGGTTGAATTGGGTTTTGTTGGGTTGTGCTGTGTTGAGTTGGGTTAAGTGGGGGTGCCTGAGTTGGTTTGAGTTGTATTTGTTGGGTTGTGATTTGTTGGGTTAAGTTGAGTGGTTTTGAGTTGAGTTGGGTTGAGTTGTATTTGTTGGGTTAAGTTGAGTGGTGTTGGGTTGGGTTGTTGTATTTGTTGGGTTGGCTGGGTTGTGCTTTGTTGAGTTGAATTGGGTTTTGTTGGGTTGAGTGGTGTTGGGTTAGGGTTAGGGTTTGGGTTTAGGGTTAGGGTTATAGTTGTTTTTATTATTAAAACAACTTTAATTGTTGTTAGCAGGTCCTCAACCCAAGCACATGTTCTACACTTCACCACAATGGTAACCCCAAAACCATTAACATAACAGAAACTTTTAAATACCAACATAATAGAACAGTAAACATTAAAAAGTCTCTCCATTTTCTCATGTTGCTAAAAACTGCTTAAAATAACACTTTATTTCAACATTTACTCTCCCAGATCAGCCCCTTTGCAAAGCATGATGGGTAGTGAAAGTCCTGTTTGATTGAGTCCTGGTTGAGTTGACTTGATTGAAACATGTTATTTTAATATGAAAACATCAAGTTAACAAGTTAAATCAAAAAGTAATTGTTTCAAGTCAATTTAACATGAAGCAACTAAATTTGAACCAGAAACCTAATAATACAATGGTGTTGAATCAAAATAAGTTGTTTAAATAAAGTGAACAACATAAAAAAATCATTTTTTTGAGTGAAGGTTTTGTTGGGTTAAGTTCAGTGGTGTTGGGTTGAGTTGAGTTGTATTTGTTGGGTTGGCTGGGTTATGCTTTGTTTGATTGTGTTTTGTTTGGTTCAGTTGGGTTGGATGTGTGAGTTGCGTGTGAACGCTGGCTGTGATCCGACAGGTTGTTCGAGTGTGGCCCGTGGTGCAGCTGTAAAAGAAGCCGCTGTCAGAACCGTGTGGTGCAGAAGGGGCTGCGCGTGCGGCTGCAGGTGTTTCGTACGCTGGACCGCGGCTGGGCCGTACGCTGCTCTGACGATCTCGACAAAGGAACCTTCATCTGCATCTATGCAGGTACACAGACGCTTCGCACCAGGGTTACTATCATTAACTGAAACTAAAACCATTAAACATTTTCATTAATATTTTTATATTATCATGAATTTTCGTGTCAGTCAAGCGTCTCTTCCTGTTCTCGGTCAGATACACACACTGTATTGATGCGGTCTGTGGTTTCAGGCGTCGTCCTCAGACTGGAGCAGAGCGCGGAGGAGCCGCCGGATCTCCGCAGCAGAGAGGCGCCCGTGTCCGACGATGAGGTGGAGGTGGTGGAGGAGTGGACGCTTCCCACGGGCCCGAAGGAGACGGTCACCGAGATGCTGGACTGCTCTCCTCCGCTGTATGTTCCTGTGATCCAGAGACCTGCGGATCAGAGTCCAGGCGCTCCGCTCACGGTCAGTGTGTTACAGGTGGCCTTCAGCACTAAATACGCTCGCAACACCACGGTCATGGGTATGATTCCCAGGGAATGCATGAACTGATCAAATGGCATCAATGTAAATGTAAATGTTTGCCTGTTTCAGGACCAGCAGCAGTCACTGGACTGCAGTGAGACAGGTACGAGCTCATTAAACGCTCTGATGTTCCACATGAACTGCATTCGGAGCGGCTCGGGACGGGTGTTGTTGACGTTCTGTTTGTGTTTGTAGAGCATGAGAAGTGCGAGGAGGTGTTGAGTAAGAAGCCCAGATTAGCCCTCACCGGATCGAACGGACACAACGACAGAGCTGACATCACGTCACACGCGTATCAGAGACTCAAACAAGACAAAATGTATTACCTGGACGCCTCTAAAGAAGGAAACGTGGCCCGATTCATCAACGTACGTGTCACCAGCTTTTACCCATCAAGCATCTCACCTCATAATGAGAGAGAGGTTCTTTTCCATTATTCCAGTGAACTGGGACGGGAAAACAGATGGATTTGAATCAATCCTTCTCTAATTATGAGAAAAAAGCTGAAATTATGACTTTTTGTGACATAATTATGTTTTTATGTGATAATTTGGACTTTTTGTCATGTCTTTTTAATCATAAATTTTAGTCAGTTTAATTTTATCATAATTTAATTTAGTCAATTTCTAAGTAGTCATAATTTCGACATTTTATGACAATTTTTTATGATAATTTTTACTCTTTGTAATAATTTTGACTTTTTAGTCATAATTTTAAGTCATAATTTAATTTAGTCACAATTTTTACTTTTTGTCATAATTGATTTTTATAATTTAAATTTTTAGTCAATTTAATTTAAATTAATTTAATTCAATTTTAATGAACAATTAAATGTAATTTAATTTTAATTAATTTAATTTCTACATAGTATGTCATAATTTTTAGTCTTAATTTAATTTAGTCATCATTTCTTAGTATGTCATAATTTTTAGTCTTAATTTAATTTAGTCATCATTTCTTAGTATGTCATAATTTCAACTTTCTATGTCATAACTGAGGTTGTGCATGTGTGAAATTCTGTTATATTTAAATGTTATTCTTTTAGCAGATGATTTCTCAAACAGGAGCTGAAATGATACAGACAGATTGAATGACTGACATTAACTCCAGTGTCCTTCACCTGCAGCACAGCTGTGAGCCAAACCTCTTCATCCAGAACGTCTTCGTCGACACACACGACCCACAATTCCCTCTCATCGCCTTCTTTACAAACAGGTGAGAATCATCAGTCATGGTTGAGATTATTACATTCAGCATCAGCTTTATTTCTACAGCGCTTTATACAACAGAAACTGTTTCGAGGCAGCTTCACAGTAATAAACAGGAAAATAACAGAATCAGTGATGCAAACTTCATCAAATATGAGACGCATTCAAGCTCTAAAAAGTGTCATTATTCCGATCAATTCAGTTCAGTGTTGATCCAGTTCAGTTCAATAACTGTGTAAAGTTCATCGATTATGAAACAAATTCAGTTCAGTTCATTAGTGTCAGTGTTGCACAGTTAATCAATTCTGAAGCAAGTTTGCTTTCATTTCTTAGGTCAGTTAAAGCTGGAACTGAGCTGACCTGGAACTACTCGTACACACCGGGCAGTGACCCGGATCACGAGGTGAGCTGCCGCTGCTCCAGCACCACCTGTCAATCACTCGTCATCTGACACGCCCAGTTCTGTCTCATCAACTTCTGCATTTCCTGAATGAAACCGGATGGTTATTCTTCTTTGAGGGTGTTTTTATGCAGCAGATGGGGCTAAAATAAAGTTGAGTCAAGCAAAGCTCTGTCGTGTGTGTGTGTGTGTGTGTGTGTGTGTGATTCACATGATCCCTCCAGGGTTCTCACACAGGCCCCATGTAGTGCACTTACTGTAATGATCAAGTTTAATTCACAGAAACTAGGAGTGTCCATAGATTAAAATAGTCACTAAAACAACTAAAATTGAGTTTTAGAGGAACTTTGATGAGGGAATGAATAAAAATAAGAAATATCTTTAAGTTGTTTCAGCTCATTTGGATACTTGTTTTCTCTTATTTTGAATCATTATAAGTCATCTTGAGGCCTCTGGATGATTTAGCAGATGCAAATTATCTTTAGAGCAATATTCATAGTTCACAATACAGGTATAAGATGAGCAGACAAAACTGAAATACAGAAAGAGAGCAAGATATTTCTTTATAAACGAGTTGTAGTAAGTATTTCTGATAATGATCTTAATACAGACAACTAATCAATTATGAATGATAGAAGAAATCATTTGTCTGGGTGAAGTTAGCTGGTTAGTGCTGCTCATCTTCATCTGTGACCGGCTGAGTTTCAATTCTTAACTTTCAAAATCCCCACAAAAACACCCTCAACACAAGTTCAACACAAATTGCTGCAAATACAGTATGTTCTTTTGAAGGTTTCATAAGCTGCGGGTCAGTGAAATCACACCTCAGAGAGTCTGTGAAGACCACAAGCATAAAAGGACCTGAAACCCACAGACATGAAGCGGACAAGGCTAGTTTTGATCTTATGTGGGCTTTAAGTAAGTCTATAGCTCTTTATACAGTACAGATCGTTTCAAAGCAGCTTCACAGTAAAAAACAGGAAAATAACAGAATCAATGATGCAAACTTCAGATATGAGATTCTGCTGTAAAGCAGCTCTACAGAAGACAATAGAGTCATTCAGATCAGTGTTGATTCTGTTCAATAACGGTTTAAAGTTCATCAGTTATGAAACTACTTCTGTAGAGCTGCTTTATATCTGATATTGATCTTGGTTCATAATTGAACTTTGCAACATTGACACTGTTATTGAACTGAATGACACTGTCTTTTTAAAGCAAAATTGAAGAAGGTAGTGCCAGTATTCAGTTAAATGTTGAACCAGTTCAGTTTAAAAAACTGCTGCAAAGTTATAAGCAGCTCTTCAGAGGACAAGAGTCATTATTCAGATCAGTCCAGGTGGTTTTGTTTTCATCTGATGGTGTCAGTGCAGTTAAAACCAATAATATTACTGAATATTAAAGGGCACCTAATGCCCCTTTCACAAGATGTAATATAAGTCTCTGGTGTCTCAGAATGTGTCTGTAAAGTTTCAGCTCAAAATCCCCCACAGATCATTTATTATAGCTTGTCAAATTTGCCCCTATTTGGGTGTGAGCAAAAACACGTCGTTTTTGTGTGTGTCCCTTTAAATGCAAATGAGCTGCTGCTCCCGGCCCCCTTTCCAGAAGAGGGCGGAGCTTTAACAGCTCAACAACAAAGCTGGAGAATCTCACGCAGCCAAAATGACGAAAGTGTTCAGCCTTACATTGTTCAAACCGGAGTCGACACTGATGGAGAGACTCAGGAAGAAGTTACAACTTTTAGACGTTTCTGAATGGTTAGTGGATAAATTTATGTAGTTGCTGTGGAGTTGATTCAACTCATCCACTAGCATGTGCCGTCATGTTAATCTTTTGTGTTGAATTGACCCTCGTTTGTGAAGCAGTCCGGCGTAAAATGACGGCATGTCAACAACACTCTACTACAACAACTCTTCCTCTTCTCTAAAGCAGCCCAACATGGCCCCGCCCCCTTTGTTGTGTGTCCTCAGGGGCGGGGTTTATGTAAATTTTAGGGTTTGTGATGTCACTAACCTGGGAAGAAACTTGTCTCTACCAGCCGTTTAAAAAGCAATTTTTGTAAGAGACAATATCTCCCTTTGCATTGAACTTGAGTGTCGTAACTTTGCAGATGTTGTGATCAAACAGCAACATTACACACTTGAAGCCTGATGCATTAGTGCATATAAACACCAAAGTCAGCCAGACATAGAATACAAACTAAAGCTTTATTAATACCATCGACATTAAAGTGCTTAAAAACAAAGTCCGCGCATTCAGAAGTCCTGCGACTGCACCTCTTTGCTGGTGTTCGGGTCTCGGGCTGCTTTGGTCTTCTTGGGCAGCAGCTGCGCCTGGATGTTGGGCAGCACGCCGCCCTCGGAGATCGTGACGCCGCCCAGCAGCGTGTTCAGCTCCTCGTCGTTCCGCACCGCCAGCTGGATGTGGCGCGGCGCGATGCGGAGCTTCTTGTTGTCGCGGCTCGCGTTGCCCGCCAGCTCCAGCACCTCCGCGCACAGGTACTCGATGACCGCCGTCAGATACACCGCCGCTCCCGAGCCGATGCGCGCCGCGTAGTTTCCCTTCCGCAGGAGGCGCGCGATGCGGCCCACCGGGAACTGAAGCCCCGCGCGGGAAGAGCGCGACACCGACGTCTTGGTCTTCGCTGCAGCTGCGAGCTTCTTACCGCGGCCAGACATGATGAGGAGATCTGGAACCAGAAAGAGTCAAATGATCGGTTCAATCGAACATGAGGGGGGGGGGGGGGGGAAGAAGTACATTTACAAGTAGCAAGAAGTTCAAATGAGTAAATAAAGACATATATATATATATATATATATACACAGTTAGTGACCCGTATTCTAGTTTATTGTTAGTTGAATTTAAAGTGATCGGTTCATCTGAACAGTGATCGAGTCCCTCGAGAATCATGTGGAGTTTTACAACTAAAGTGCAAATGAAGAATCACATTTATAAGTAATCAAAGAGCAAATAAATCAAATAACTACTGAAGTCTTCATGACAGAAAAAGTCTGATTTATATGATTATGAATAAAATCTACCAATAAACAAACAGAAAATACCAAACGACTCAAACTCACCTGCTTAACAAAAACTGATTCAAACAAGAAGAGAAGCAGTTTGATTCACATCGAAGAGTCTCGTGTTTTATACCGGATCTTAATTGGCATTAATTGAACTTCACCTGTGTCAATTAAAGACCGCTGGCCAATCAGATGTTTGAATTCATTATATTGTAAGCGATCAATTAGAGCGAGTCTTTATGACATTTTCTTTAAAAGTTTAAATAAAATAAATTGTAGAATGTAGTATATTTTCTAAGCTTGTTTATATTGCTAATATTTAAATTGTTTATGACAATATTGATTCATGAAATACAGAATCCTGAATTTGGTGTAATATGGTAATAAATCTATTTTTTCACTTTTTTTCATGATGTTCTTATAATGCTTTAACATTGAGATTTAGTAAGATATTAAAATATTAATAGGAGGTTAAAGGTAGTTTAAGGCTCATGATGCTTGAATCAGCTTTATATAATTCATGTTTTTGGTGTAAGCACGTGTTGTTTTGTGGTCACATGACTATTTTGATCATGTGACCATTTGTCGTGGAGCTCAAAAGAATCGTGGTCGGTGTTTGTGACCATATGAATCATTTGTGTTCGGTGTTTACAGTGACTCTGTGATCAAATGAATCATTTGCGTTCAAAGCTCACAGTGACTCTATGGTCATATGAATCATTCGCGTTCGCAGTGACTCAGTGGTCATGTGATTCAGTGTTGTTCTGTGTTTACAGTGACTCTGTGGTCATATGAATCATATGTGCTAGTCAGCGGTCAGTCATGTTTCGCGCGCTGCTCGCGGTGTTTCTGACGCTGTCTATCGCGCGTTGCGGTGCTCTGTCGGTTCCGCCGCACGAGGAGGTGGCTCGGATGGCTCGGTTCGTGGTCCATAAGTGTGACTGGGCTTCGATGGCGACGATCTCCACTCATGATCCGGTGAGAGGACAGCCGTTCTCCAACGCCTTCTCCATCAGCGACGGGCTCGCGGGCAACGGAACCGGAACCCCGTACATGTACCTGACACACATGGAGATCTCGGTGCAGGACCTGCAGGTACAAACAACACCTCACACTGTAATACAGTTCCAGCACACTTACCGTGATTTTACTGTAGTAACTGTGGTAAGTAGATGTTGTACATTCATAATAATGTTTTTAGTCTGAATGAAGACTGTTATGAAGCAAATTAGAGGGTCGTTTTACTTCATTAAAACCAAAACCATTAAAAAAAAAAAACATTTTTGCTACTTTGTTTTTGTTAAATAAAATCGTTAACTAAAATAAAATATAAACATCTTAATCTTTTTATTTCAGCTAGTTGACATGACAAGATGTCTTATTTTCATTTAGTTTAACTTGATGTTCTAAAATAACTAAAACTAAAAGTGAAATAAACATGAATAAAAACTATATAGACATTTAAAATAATAATAATAAAAATCTTAAAAAACTAAATTACTTGAACTAATTTTTTAGTAATTTTGTTGTATGTTTTGACTTTTTATTAGTTTTTGACGTTTTTTAGTAATTTTGTTGTATGTTTTGGCATTTTATTATTTTTTGACGTTTGTAGTCATTTTTTTTAACATTTTTATTAGTTTTTGTTGTTTTTTAGTAATTTTCTTGTGTTTTGACGTTTTTATTAGTTTGTTTTTTTAGTTTTTTTATTAATTTTGTTGTGTTTTGACATTTTATCCGTTTTTGACATTTTTAGTCATTTTTGTAGTTTTTTTTAACGTTTTTACTAGTTTTTGTTGTTTTTTAGTAATTTTGTTGTATGTTTTGACATTTTTATTAGGTTTTTTTAAAAAGTTTTTTTAGTCATTTTGTTGTTTTGACATTTTATTAGTTTTTGACATTTTTAGTCTTTTTTTTTTTTAAGTTTTTACTAGTTTTTGACGTTTTTTAGTAATTTTGTTGTATGTTTTGGCATTTTATTAGTTTTTGACGTTTGTAGTCATTTTTTTAACATTTTTATTAGTTTTTGTTGTTTTTTAGTAATTTTCTTGTGTTTTGACGTTTTTATTAGTTTGTTTTTTTAGTTTTTTTTAGTAATTTTGTTGTGTTTTGACATTTTTAGTCATTTTTGTAGTTTTTTTTAACGTTTTTACTAGTTTTTGTTGTTTTTTTAGTAATTTTGTTGTATGTTTTGACATTTTTATTAGGTTTTTTTAAAAAGTTTTTTTAGTCATTTTGTTGTGTTTTGACATTTTATTAGTTTTTGACATTTTTAGTCATTTTTGTTGTTTTTTTTAAAGTTTTTACTAGTTTTTGTTGTTTTTTTTAGTCATTTTGTTGTATGTTTTGACATTTTTTGAGTTTTTGACATTTTTTAGTTTTTGAGGGTTTTTAAAGATTTGTTGTATGTTTTCTTTCCACTAGTCCTAATGAAGACCGTTATGGAAGCAAATTAGAGCTGAAAACTGAGCAGTGCATGAAAACACTGGTTTACCTGTAGAGTCTCACATTAAACTGAAAAGAATGATGGGAAATAGTCTTAAAGGTGAACTTGACCTGTGATGTGTAAAGTGACCTTCTCTTAAATCTAAAACTGCATGATCATGTGGTGTTGGTGTGGCTTGTGTAAGCGTGAGTCAGCGAGTTTATCAGCTGCAGCATTCAGCAGAACTCATGAAGTGTGTGTGTGTGTGTGTGTGTGTGTGTGTGTGTGTCTCAGGTCAATCCGCAGGCGTCTCTGTCCGTGTCTCTGGCTCAGACGCACTACTGTAAGAACCACGGCTTCGACCCTCAGAGCCCTCTGTGCGCGCACATCATCCTGTCCGGCTCCGTGATGCAGGTCAGAGGTCACGCTTCCTGCTCTCGCTCCGGTCAGATTAAGGCCGTTTCCCGTCTGAAGTCCGGCCGTGTGTCTGTTTCAGGTGAACGACAGCGAGGCGTCCGTGGCTAAAGCCGCTCTGTTCGGCAGACACCCGGAGATGATCGACTGGCCCACTGACCACAACTGGTTCTTCGCCAAGTTCAACATCACTCAGGTGTGGGTGCTCGACTACTTCGGCGGAGTGAAGACCGTCACGCCGGAGGAGTATTACAGCGCCGCTCCGCACCGGACACGCGCCGGTGAGTCTGTCACGTGTGCGTTTACTCTGACATCATGATAAGATGACCAGAGGACGCTTGATTTCACTGAGACCAACGACGTGTTCAAGAAGAGAAACGCAGTGAATGATCGAGGCCTGTTTTAAAATCATTGTGATGTTCATTAATAATGTTGAGCGCTGGATGTTATATGAGCAGCTGTTATCAGTCAGAAACAGACGCTGTGCTGAATGTCATCATGTGACCTCAGTGTGTGTGTGTGTGTGTTTCTACAGGAAGTGACACGCGGTGATCTTGATGAACTGGATCAGAAGACACTCAGATTGATGAATAACTCTCAGGTTGATGTGTGTGTGTGTGTGTGTTACACGTGTGATGAAACATGATGTTGTAAATCTACATGTTTGAAAGCGTTTAGAAGAAATGCTCAGAATCATTTTTGCAGTTTGCACAAGATTTTTAACTTTAACATGAGCAGATTTTGAATGGAAATGCAGTGGAACCTTTGATGAGATTCACGTGTCACTCAAACATGTTTAATTTGGTGTTTGTCAGCAACCGTTGACCCCTGACCTGTGACCGGAATGTGAATCTCACGAGATGATTTTTTGCATTTAGGCTCATTTTGCTCATATTTTATAATCGAATCAAATTTAAAAATAAGTCAAACATTATTTACTCCGAGTGATTATTTTTCAAATGTTGATGTATATGTTGAATAAGTGTCTGATAACAGAGTGCCGTGAAATAAAGATCTCACAGATGGAGCTTCTGTTTCAGCGTTGTTTTACTTCATTAAAAACAAAACCATAAAAAACTTTGTTCTACTTAATTTTTGTTAGATAAAATCATGAACTGAAATAAAAATGAAATATAAACATCGTTGATGATGTCTGATTTTCATTTAGTTTAACTTGATGTTCTAAAATAACTAAAACTAACAGTGAAATAACATGAATAAAAACTATATAGACATAATATATATAAAAACAATAATAAAAATGTTAGAAAACATACAAACAATTACTTGAACTAATTTTTTGTAATTTTTAGTTTGTTTTTTGTAAGTTTTTGACATTTTTTTTAGTGATTTTGTTGTATGGTTTTCACATTTTTACCAGTTTTTAATTTCATTTTGTTTTTTGTTTTTGAATTTTTTATTAGTTTTGAGGTGTTTTTAGTAATTTTGTTGTATGTTTTTGACATTTTTTGTTTGTTTGTTTGTTTGTTTTAAATGCCTATGTTGTTTTATTAATTTTCACTTCAGCTTTAGTTTTAGTTATTTTAGTACACGGAGTTAAACTAAATTAAATAAGGAACCTTGCTTTGGCAACTAGCTGAAATGAAATGTTTAAGTTTTTCTAGATTTCATTTTATTTCAGTACTATTTTAACTAAAATTAAAATGAGACCAGAAAATATAAAAATAAAGACTAAAACATCAGGATCTCAGTGACCGCGTCTCGTCTGTGTGATTCTCTGCTTCTTCTGTTAACGCTCATGTTGTCAGTGCTCTGCTTCTCCACGCTCATGTTGAGAGTATGTAGGCCGTGAGTGTGTGTGTGTGTTTGTGTGTGTGTGTGTGTGTGTTTGTGTGTGTGCTCGTCATTGTTCATTGGTTGGTAGAAGAGTCTGTATGAACAGGTGGAGCTCGAGGAGCCACTTCCTGTCAGAGAAGAGATCTCGAGCTTCAGAGAAGTCAGTCGACACGACAGCCTGCGGCCCGTCACACAGATCCCTAGAGCTCGTCCGTCCGTCCGTCAGAGACACAGAGAGGGTCAGTGATGGCGTCGAGGGCAGCGTCCGCCGCGATCGTCCTGCTCTCGATGGCACCTGCGTCAGGTAAGAGTTTGTGTTTGTTCAGAGGTGAGGGAGTCGAGGGAAGGCCGCCATCTTTCTCAAGGTTTCTCTGGACGGATTCGAACACTTCCTCCTGTCAAAACACTCACAATCCTCTCAGAGAAATCGGCTCAAGACCTCGAGCTGCAGACCAATTCAGCGTTTGACCTTTGGCCTCTCAAACTCGACAGCATCAGACGTGTTTTATCTGAACGCTGACGGCCGTCTTTCATCCTCTCACTGCCTCTGATTCGTCTCTTGATCCGTTCAGGAGCTTCTCAGTGTGTTTCCTCGTGTACGACTCAAACATGTCAGATTGATCAAGAAAGAATAATGTTTTGAATGTGATCATATGAAACTAAAGGCCAAACGCTGATTATAAAGATCAAGATACAGTCAATATCGCTGTTACTCGTTACAGTTCGTTAACATGAATTTCCACAGCATTTATTAATCAATGTTCATCTCAACATTTACTAATACGTGTTTGTGGATCTGAATTAACATGAACAACTGCATGTGTGTTAATTAACATTAATGAAGATTAATAAAGGGTGGAAAAATATATTGTTCAAAGTTAGTTTATAGATGAAGTAATGAGAGTTTGTGGTAAAACTGACAAACTACGGCACATTTTAATTATAATGTTTATTATTTATTTTAGTTTTTCTCATAGATTGATGTGATGAGATGTGAATTTGCCAATATGTCATCAGTGCAAAAACATGTTTTACAATATATGTATTTTTAGTAAAATGTAAATTCAATCTTAATTTTCTCAGTATTTACAGAAGAAACTGAGATTTCTGTAATCCAGCAATTTTGCAGTTCTGTATTAATTCATAACCGCTGATAATATTTCAAAGATTACGAAGGCAAGATTCTGCAGATTTGAGTATTTCTCATTTATCAGAAACGCTGAAACATCAGAACAAACTTCTGCTTCTTCAGACGTCTCCAGTTTTTATTTGAGCGCTGAATTAAAACTAAAACATCTGATCAGATGAATTCTGTGAATCATATTTAATGCTGAAGAGTTTGTGAAGTGAATCAGTGAATCTCCAGTGATTCGGTGGAATCAGGATTCACTCTTTCCGCTCGTGAACTTCAGTGTTTGTGTAATAGAGCGCCATATCAACTTCCTGAACCATCGCTGGCGTTTATTCTTGTTTTTCCATGAACTCAGATGAAAGAAACACAGTCTATAAATACTGCAGCTGCTCAGTTTCATTTATCTGATGATTTCTGCTCACGAGTGCGTGCGGCTTTCATGTGTTTTTCTGTTTTTGACGTATTCAAACATTACATATTACAGCAGAATTATTAACACAAGATTATATTCATCAGAGCTCTGAAATCTTCTCATTTCTGCTTCAATATCAACTCTAGATTGACTCTCAAACAATCTTCAGTTCAGCTTCATTCGCAAGTTTCTCTTCAGCAAACTAAAATATGTTCTGAGAACGTTATGAAAACAATATTTCTAAATGTTCAAAATGTTTTACATTTTTTAAAAACATGAACGTCGCATTTCATCGTTCTTCAAACATTACGGGAGCGTTACTTTTGAATGTTCTCTCAACGTTCTGAAACAAGCAGAAACATTTAAAAAATTCAACTAAAGCGTTTCCGAAAAATGTTCCACGAACGATGTATAAATGATGTTTTTGTGTTTTCAGAACATTATTTTACAGACCAGATAACTCTGAACAAATGTTCTGCTAACGTTACTGGAAGAACGTTTGTTCATAACGTTGAGAGAACGTTCCCTGTTGTCTGTGCTGTTCTTAATGTAAATGTGAGTGTTTTTCTTCAGACGCTGCTGATGTTGTGGAAAGTGTTGATCTGTGGGCGAAACGAGTTACTGTCAGACACTTTAATAGTTCAGTGATGAATGACGACACGCTGGAAAAAACTTTTAGAAAAACATCATTTCAAGGAACACGCTGATAATTTCAATAACTCATACATGAAATGCTGAAATTTGCTGAAATGACGCTTCGCTCGAGACTTTATTCTGTGATCTCAAATGTGTCACACCTGACAGATGCTGAAGAAACTCGGTCATCTGACACGACTACTGCTCCACATTCACACACATCATTTATATATTTATATGTATAAAGATTTTATTAATGTTTTTCATGAGTTTCTTCTGCTCTCCAAGGCTGCATTTATTTGATCAAAAATACAGTAAAAACAGTGAAATATTATTCCAATTTAAAATAACTGTTTTCTGTTTGAAGATATTTTATAAAGTAATTTATTCCTGTGATCAAAGCTGAATTTTCAGCATCATTACTCCAGTCTTCAGTGTCACATGATCCTTCAGAAATCATTCTAATATGATGATCTGCTGCTCAAGAAACATTTATTGTATACCATTTTTATTTTTCAGGATTCTTTGATGAATAGAAAGTTCAAAAGAACAGCATTTATTTGAAATAGAATCTTTTGTGACATTATAAATGTCTTTACTGTCACTTTTGATCAAATGCGTCCTTGATGAATAAAAGTATTAATTTCTTTAAAAATCTTACCCCAAACTTTTGAACTGTAGTGTATATTTTTATCAAGACATAATTAATATTCAAGACATATCTATAAATAAATAATTACATTCTTTTTATTCTCATTTTTTACGCACATTGTAGTGTTTGAGTATGTCGACATGTTAAGAGAAAATCATCAAACATTATTTGTATTGAAGATATTTCTTTAAAGTTGATCTGTAACTAGTGAAGCTCATCCACACGAACCCTGCGACCGTCCGCTCATACTTCATCTACTCCGAAATCTAAAGCTGTTTTTAACGCTTGTGTTTCATTTTTATTGCAGGAATATTACAAAAGAACAGAATTTAGCCTGTTATTTACCCGTTTCCATGATCTCGCATATCATGAACAGAAATGATGAAGTTCATGTAAAATAAGTGTAAAATAAAGGAGCACATGTAAGATCAGTTTGTCCTTCAGTGTTTTACTGTGTTTTTAGACTCCATTACAACTATCTGCCAAAAACATACTTGAATAAAAGTGAAAATATAAAACTTTTAATGTAACTTTTATGTATTTTATGTAAAAATTGTACTTGAGTATTGAAAGAGTAGAAGAAACAGCGAAAATAATAAGAGAGATTCACACTGAAGCATTTTGAATCATTTTCTTATTTCAAACTCAATGAATTGCATCATTTTTGTCAGACAAACACAAACAGAAAGAGTTTATTGAGGGGAAAAACTAAAACAAACGCAAGCGTCCCTCTGGAGTGTGTTTAACGTGATCCAGACGCAGCAGAACTGAAGCACATGATCAGAGTTAATGTGAAGATGCTGTAGAATTAAACACTGAATCTCCTGACGGATAATAATGAATCGACTTTCAGTTCTTTATTTGAGGAATTCGGTTGTTTTTCTCTGCAAATGTTGATGTAGAATTAATTCGATTAATCAACATATGCCATGAATTAGATTAAACACTGATTGATTGACAGGGATAATTGTTATTCAGTATTTGCTTTAGTGTAACTGAACGAATCCAAACGATAAACGCCGAATTTAACATTTTATCACATTCATTTAAGCATCAAACACTGTTTTCAAAAATTATAACATTTAATTAAAAATGTAACAGTGGCCGTTAAATATGATTTTTTTTTTTTATGATCAATTCTCTCTGAAGAAAACATTATATTAAATTAAATTCTATTGTCAGGGTCGTGGACAGTTCTGTTATTTCGTGTCTCGATGTTCAAGATGAAGTCATTGACTTCTGTAGACGCGTGTAAAATCTCTCAAACACAGAGACAGAAAAGTCTGGAAAGATTTTCTGAATTTGATATTCTGCTTAGACTGGAGAATAAGGAACTGACCGCTGAACCTCCAAACACTGAATGTGTAAAATACTTTTTTCAAGAATAACTGAAGTCGTGCGGAGCAGAATGTGCTTCTGTTCTTCATTTAACGAGTGTTCAGAACAAACTGACCCTGAGAGACTCTGACCGTCAGTCCTCTGAGCGGATCTTCAGGGTCTTCACTGGACCGGTTCCAGCTCCAGCAGCAGATGATGAATCTGACCGCAGCAGGTCTGTGGTGTGAGAGAGAGAGGAAACTGATCCGCCACAGATCACATTCAGCACCTGCACACACACACACACACACACATCGCTGTATTCAGTGCTCATTATATTCAGACTTTTTCATGACATTATGATTGTGTTTGAAGTCTCACACAATCTTCTGATGTTGATTTATTTACAAATCTTCTTATTCATCCGCTTAAAATTAGTTTTTTTACTGCAAAAAACTCTGTTCTTCCTCAGTGTTTCTGTCTTGTTTTCAGCACAAATATCTAAACATTCTTAAATCAAGATACATTTACTGGAGAAGAACAATGACTGAAGATATTAAGTGAAAAATGATCAAAATGAAGTGAGTTTGTGTTTAAAACAAGAACAAATTTCTGCCAATGGAGTCAAAATCATCTTGTTTTTTGAGTTCAGTGTATTTCTGACTCCAGCAGCAGATTTTGTTCTTGTTTTAAACTCAAACTCACTTCAGTCATTTTTCTGATATGCAATAAAAACACTGAGCAGATTATTGATCGTTAAAATGATCATTAAAATATGAAGTCGAGCGGTTTTGATCAAATGACGTTCATTAGATGTTTCGAATGTATTTCTTCGGTTCAGTCATACAGTTTGTGTTTATGAACTAGAGAATTCCTCGTTGTGTCTGTAATGAGTGTAAATACAGCAGATTCAGAGGTCAAAGTTCACCTGTTTAACGGCTTCATTTCTTTTTTATATCTAGTTAGTGTTTTAGTTCAGAGGATGAACAACATCTGCTTGATTTCTGATGATTTTAATAGTTTGTTTGAATATGATTTAATATTGTAAGAATCAAACCTGCAGTTTCACAGTTTCGACTGCCAAACATTTACTCTTTGATCCGATTTATGAGCAACAAATGAAGAAAGTGTGTGTGTGTGAGAGAGGGTGTGTGTGTTCCTCCCACTTTATCTCTCACACACACACACACACGTTATTCAGTTAGAGCAGCTGAACAAACCGCTGAACTAGAAACAGCTCGAGTCTGAAACACCACAAACACTTCAGATGAGACTCTGTGTGTGTGTGTGTGTGTGTGTGTGTGTGTGTGTGTGTGTGTGTGTGTGTGTGTGAATATAATAATGCTGAAAGCTCAGTGTTCATAAACTGCAATGAAATCATGTTCTTCCTCAGTATTTCTCTGTTTCCAGCACAAACATCTAAACATTCTTAAATCAAGATACATTTACTGGAGAAGAGAAATGACTGAAGATATTGAGACTTGTTTAATGAAAAGTGTATTAAAATGAAGTGAATTTGAGTTTAAAACAAGAACAAAGATCTGCCAGTGGATTCAGAGAAATAAGCTGAATTTAGAAGGAAAACAAGATGATTTTTCTGACTCCACTGACAGATATGTGTTCTTGTTTTAAGCACAAACTCGCTTCATTTTAATACATTTTTCAGGAAAACAAATTTTTTCATTTTTGCGTCATTCTGATTTTGTCCTTGAGAGGATTTTCCTTTTCCTGAAAGTGCCAGTGAATCTTCATGTTCATGTTCTCTCTGACTGCTCACTGTATGACCTTATTTTGGTGTTTATTTTCCAGCATGTTACGCTTGTGGTGTTCTGGGTCAAAAATAACCGGCCTAGAAAAAAACATCTTCTAAACCTCTGGTTCTGTTTATCAGCAAATACTGGATTCAATCTTTTTAACAGCGTGTTTTCTTTCAATCAGCGCAGGTTTTGTGTTTCTCTTTGGAACTGATTGTTCGTGGGCCTTAAATAATAACTTTAAATGAACATTTTCACTCAAAGATCAGCTCTGCTCATATCAGTGTTTGATAATATAGCATAACCAGAGATTTATAAGCAATTTAAAAGGCTGAACATCAAGAACATCATTATTTAGCAGTGTGTTTGTTTGAATCTCCACTCGCTCGTGTTCATCTGCTGTGATTGTGTTTCTCGCAGTGGCTGCTTCACCAGCGTACGACCCTCATTACTGCTACATTCTGGACGGGGGTCTGCTTCTGTACGGGATCATCATCACTGCGTTCTTCGTGCGCGAGCGGGTGAGAGACTGTCACACACACACACACACACACACACACACACACACACACTCTCACACACACACACACACACATTTTTCAGAATGTTCATGAACAAACGTTCTTCCAGTAACGTTAATAGAACATTTGTTCAACGTTATCTGCTCTTTAATAATGTTCTCAAAATGTTAGCACAAAAACATTATTGATACATCATTCATGGAAGTTTTTTTCTAAAGTTTTAAATGAATGTTTGTTTCTGCTTGTTTCAGAACGTTCAGAGAACATTCAAAAGTAACGTTCCAGTAATGTCTGAAGAACGATACAGTGGAATGTTCCTTTAACGTTCACATAACCAAGAAAAAACATTTTTAAAACATTAAAAACCAGGAATAATACTCTCATAATTTAATGGGAACGTTATCAAAATGTTCTTGCAGCGTATTTTTGTTAGCTGGTTTCTGTTAATTAATGAAGTTTCCTCTTTCAGTTCGTCAAGAAGAGAAGTAAAGTGGACACAGAGTCTCCGTATCAGGTGAGAATCACGTCACACACTGAACGATCAGCTGATATCAAACTCTGATATTAATGAGGTTTGATGTTTCTAGGCGATTAACACGGCCGGGAAGGAAGTGTACAGCGCTCCGAACCAGCGCGGTGCTGAAGAAGCTCGGGTGAGTGATCAAATCAACATACATCACATGACACGTCACATGATGGACGGGCCCTGATCATACGTGTGTGTGTGTGTGTGTGTGTTTCACAGGGTCGCAGGAGAGGAGCAGACGACACGTACACGGTAAGAGCTTCATCACAACAGGAAGGAAGTTTATTAGCAGCGCGTCGAGAATAATGATCTGAAGCACTTCGACCACAGACACACCTGCTGCACTTTCCACCAGTGGCACAAAACCAGCGTCAGACCGAACGTTACAGAGACGCTTCTTCACACGAGACCCTTCAGCCCCGAAAACATCTGAGACGCAGACCCATGATTCAATCCACACAGAGATGCAGATTATTACAACATAACATAATATAACATAACATATTATATAACATTATATAACAACATATTATATAACATAACATAACTAAACATAATATAACAATATAATATAACATATTATATAACATGATATAACAACATATTATATAACATAACATAACGAAACATAATATAACAATATAATATAACATATTATATAACATGATATAACAACATATTATATAACATAACATAACGAAACATAATATAACAATATAATATAACATATTATATAACATGATATAACAACATATTATATAACATAACATAACGAAACATAATATAACAATATAATATAACATATTATATAACATGATATAACAACATATTATATAACATAACATAACGAAACATAATATAACAATATAATATAACATATTATATAACATGATATAACAACATATATAACAACATAACAATATAACATAACATAATTTAACATATAACACATAACATGTAACATAATAACATAATATAACATATTACATAACAACAACATATAATAAAACATTATATAACAACATATTATATAACATAATATATTATATAACATAACATAACAACATATAACAACATAATATAACATATAACAATTTAACATATAACATATTATATAACATAATATAACATATTATATAACATAATATAACATATTATATAACATAATATAACATAACCTAACATAACATATATAACAACATAACATAAAATAAAATAACATAACAACAACATATAACAAATTATATAACATAACATATTATCACATAACATATATCATATCATATCATAATATAATATAATACAATGTAATGTAATATAATATAATATACAATATAATAACACACTGGTCAGTTTATTTCATATTGATGGAGTCTCCAGAAATCACACAAAAACATTTTGAAATTTGCCTGTAATTTCACTGTAACAAAAACAGCTTAAATACAGTGTAACCCAATAAAATAAAGGTTTAGGTCACACTGTATTTTAAGCTGTTTTTGTTACAGTGAAATTAAACATTAAGTACTGAGTAACATTAATTAACATTACATGCACTTACTGTAGTGTTAGGATTGGGATTGCATGTAATTATGCATATTTTACTGTTATTACTACAGTAACTACATGTAAAGTGTAACAAGGACACTGTAAAATAAAGTGTTGCCATTTATTGTGTTTAATCCACATGATGATGATGATGATGATGATGGTCTGTTTCAGCCTCTGACTAAGAAGACGGATGAAACGTACCGTGAGATTGAGCCGAAGGGAGACGTGAGTGTTTTATTGTCTGATCTGGTGTTGATTCTTGATTCATCTGAGTGATTCAGAAAGACTCATTGTGTTGTTGATTCTCGTCCACAGCGCCGCCGTGATCAGGTCTATCAGGTCAGACGCCTCAGATCTCACAGTAAAGTGTATGTCTTGATCTGTCGTGTGCGTTTCATCACTGAACGTGTGTGTGTGTGTGTTTCAGGGTCTGAGCTCCATGACCAAAGACACGTATGATTCTCTGCACATGCAGCAGATTCACCCGCCGCCCCGTTAGACGCCGTCGCTCGTCAAACCCTCGTCAGGACACAGTCCACTCCACATTCTTCTTTCTTTCCTAAAGGCTCCAGTCATGTGATTATTGTGTTTTTACAGTAACTGCGTTCAGTTTTTCACTTCATGAATGATGGACTTTCATAATGAGCTCAGAGTTTACATGTCATACATGTCCAGCAGCGCTGAAGTCAAACCAATCAGTCATTTGTTAACATTAGTCAACATGAACTAACAATGAACAATACTTCCACGGCGTTTATTAATGTTAATCTCAGCATTTACTAATACATTATTCAAATCAAATATTTGTTAATATTATTTAATAGAGCTCTGACAATGATCCATTGTATTTTTTTTTACTAACATTAAGGTTTATAAATGCTGTAAAAAGTGTATTTTTCATTGTTAGTTGAAGCATTAACTAGTATTGATAAATGAGTCTTTAAAGTGTTACCAAAAAAATCCATATAGCAGCGTTTGACAGTAAACCTGAGTGAAGAGCAAACGTTTGAACAAACATCATGCGATTCAACCGATTCACTCGACACACGTTTGTAATTCTGGATGAGTCTCATTAGTGTAATGTTGTACACTCTTAGAAATAGAGCTTACTAAATGATTTTTATTCAGTGATTCCACAGATCAATATTTCTTATTTCAATAGTTCCCAAAGAATCTTTCAGTGATCCGTTCTTAAAAGAACCATTTTAAGAATCTAGAGAACCGTTAGTGGAATGGAAAGATTCATGGATGTTGAAGATTCTTCATGGAACCATCAACGCTGATAAAGAACATTTATTTTGAATATTGTCTATAGTCCTAAAAACACCATTTGATAATGTCTTATTTTCTTGTGATTTTGTGGTGAAATATGAGCAGGTTTTGAGATTCACTGATGTTTAGTGTTTCACACACCGTCCTTTATCGTGACTCTTTTAGGTATATAATTTTGCATTTACTCTTTTAAAAACTGAGAATTTCACTATTTTGTTTGATTGTTGTTACTTTTTGTCTGTAATTTTGTCATTAGCTTGTTAATAAAATGATTTTTTTTCCCACTGCACTTGTCAGTAAATGATCAGTTTTGAAGGTTGATTTGACTGATTGTTACTCAGAAGAACAGATCAAACAGATAAACAGTCTGAGAAAAACATTTAATGAAATCTACAGCAACATGACAAACTCAAACAGCAAAGAAAATACAAACTCCAGAGGAGCTCATGTGTACAGTAAACCATGAAACAGCAACAACTGGAGCCGCTCGAGTCCAGAACAACCTGCGGAGGAACAGAAGTGTGTGTGTGTGTGTGTGTGTGTGTGTGTGTGTGTGTGTGTGTGTGTGTGTAGCCCTTCTGTATGATATAAAACATTCTGCAGAGAAAGTCGACACACATCGTCTGAATCACAATGAGAACGACAGAAGACGCTGCTGCTTCATCTCATGCAGAGAGAAAATGATTCATATTCCACCATAAAATCAATAACTTGATTACTGGATCATAAAGACTAGAATACGACTACGATATCCAATGAATTATATATAAAAAACAAAACAAGGGAAAGACAAAAAGAAAGCGAATAATCTTTGGTTTTCATCCTCAAGAGGACTTTTGCTTTGGGAACCACAAAATAAACTTTTTTTCCACATATTTATATATTTACTGTATATATAATCCTGGTATATATTGTGGGTGTTCGAATAAAGATGATAAAGACGACTGAGAAGAAACGGATGAATCTTTGGTTTTCATCTGCTTTTTCATTCCTGCAGAAAACAATAAAGACACTAAAGAAGAATCACTGAAATATTTCATATATTAAACTTCACAGGCGCGAGACAAAAGCAGAATGGAAACGAACGATATTAATAGATCGATGTCGCCGCCTTCTGTTTCAATAGTTTCATGTGTATAAATAACATCATGCTGAAAACCTCAGAACGGATCCTATGCAGATATGTTCATGTTTAAGTTTCCACCACAGACTGTTGGAAGCAGATAAAAACAACGAGACGCCGTCGATTCAACAGAACGTGTTCGTGAAAGCAGGAGATGAAGTAAAAAAAACACAAATGAAGTAAAAAACGAGTTAAAAGAGACTGTACACAGTAGTAGTCTTGGACTGAAGATCCGCCACTCTAACATCAGTGCTGGAGGTATTTATACAAAAATGCGCTGACCTCTGACCTCACCTGTACGCTACACGTCTCTGTTCGCTGACGGCTGAATAAACTCAGACAAACAGAGACTAACTTTGGCTGCAGCTTCTGTGATTCTGTTTGCATCCGTTTCAGCACAGAAACGCTCGATTCTCAAATGATTCTCTAAGGACAAAAAAACACTCGTGTTTGGAAAATCCAAAGAAATCTCTGCAACATCACAGACTGAAGGAACAGTTTTGTGTTGGGGTCAATCTTATGGAAGCTTGTTTAACAGAATAAAAAATAAAAAAGTTAGTTCACAGAAGTATGACTTGGTTTATCTGAACTCTGACATTGTTTCTTGGGAAATCCGACTTGGAACTCCAATTTGATTTCTTAGAACTTGGAAGTTTCTTCCAAGTCGGACTTGCTGGCTTGGTTACTCCAACATGGTTTCTTGGAACTCCTAATAGGAACTCTGCTTGGTTTCTGCAAAGTCCGACTAGGAACTCTGGCTTGGAAGTCCAACTTGGTTTATCAGGAAATCTGACTTGGATCTTCAACTTGGTTTCTTGGAACAGTGACTGGGAACTGGGAAGTTGGACTTGCTGGCTTGGGTTACCGGAAGTTCCTCTGGGAAACCTGGCAAATCCAACTTGGAAGTCTGGCAAGTCCAACTGCAAATTCCAACTTGGTTTCTTGGAACTCAGCCTGGGAACTGGAAAAATGGACTTCCAAGTTGGAGTTCCAAGTCGGATTTGCTAGCTTGGTTTATCAGAACTCTGAAGCCCATCTTGATTTACCTGGAAATCTGACTTGGAACTCCAACTTGGTTTCTTGGAACTCCTACTAGGAACTTCGGCTTAGTTTCTGCAAGGTCAGACTAGGAACTCTGGCTTGGAAGTCTGACTTGATTTCTTGGAACTCCCACTGGCAACTAAGGAGTCAGACTTCCAGGCTTGGTTTATCGACTTGGAACGCACCCCCAACTTGGAACACGCTGTCCCGGCTTGGAACATGTCCGACTTGGATTCTCGGAACTGCTAGAAAAAAGTCGCGATTCTTCAGAAACAAGTCAATTTTGAGATGTCACAACTGCCTTTTTTATTTTTTATTCTGTGGCAGAAACAAGCTTCCACAGAACCTCAAACACAAGTCTGGTGAGATTCACGTGCAAATTCTGTACAAGATGCTGTAGTGTTCGTGAAGCTGCTGTCAGACCAGTCGATCCAGAGGCTTTAAACAGGCCGTCGTCACATTACTGAACACTAGAAACAAGGGAAATAAACGTTCAACACCCAGTATTTGATAAGACAGAACATCCATGAGGTGGAATCACACAGATTTAATAGATTCATGCTGAATGAACTCGTCTCTCTGCCGCCGCTGATTCACATCAACACTACAAACAGAATCAGTGTTCAGACAAACGTGTGACAGATTGCATTTCTCACAGGAGACGCGCTCACCGTGACGGATTATTACTAGTTTAAAGCCTTCTAACCGTATTTATAAAGTGATGTCGAGTTAGAGTACTAGTTTAAAAAGTCATCGGGTAGAACCTCCACCGACGCGCTGCAGTAACTCGCAACATAAAACATCTGAAATGCTTTGGGTTATAAATCTACAATCGGCCCCTTTCACAGAGCCGCAAATAAAAACAACAGAACCCCTCGTAGAAAGTCAATATAAACTCTGTTACATGAAATAATCTCTCGTGAAGAATCTGCCGTCATGAAAGTGTCTCACATTTTTGGTTAATTTAGACGTTAGTTTGAGAAATAATGCAAAAATAAAGTTCCATCCTGACCGTGTCCAAGAGCGCGTGGCATCATACAACAAACCCGGCGGTCATTCATCAGTCCTGCGCTCACTACACCGGTCAGAAGTGTTTTTGGTAATAGCAACAGGATTAATCGCAGCCGCACGCGCTCACAGAGCCTTCGAGGCCAAGGCCACGTTCTTCGTCGTCGTGGCAACAGGACTCTGCTGCACATCGCTGGTCACATGCAGGTTGAGAGCTCCGCCTCCAGCCCCGCCCGCTGACAGGAGATTGGCGGGCAGCAGAGAGAAGCCGGATGGGTTGAGGAAAAAGGGCGTGGTCATCAGGCCGGAGGCGGGGTTTCCTGCGCTGGTGTTGGCGAACAGCAGGCCGGTGTTTCCGTCGATGGACGTCAGAGGCAAAGCGCCACCCGACGCAAGAGCTGCTGAAAAAACACAGCAGGTTTATTTACATAGCGCTTTTTTTCCACAATACACATTGCTTTAAAGAGATAATGTTATTATCATCTTAATATCTTCATGCCTTACAGTTGCATTTGTCAGATTAGAGCTGGACAATAATATTGTTACATTGAGACAATATAAATAATCAAGCAGTTGAGATTTGCTATATAGTGAATAAACATAACGTCACGTGACGTCAGAACAGGCGTGTGGAGCGTCACGGCTGTACAAACACACACACACACACAGACGGACAGAGGTCATACCCTGGATGGTGGCCAGTGTGTTGTTATTCATCAACGTGTTTCCCAGAGCAGGAGTCAAACTCAGCAGCGTCCCACTGCACAGAACACAAGCAGAAATTCACATAATAAACACCTAAAAACCATCTTGTTTTTTATCTTTTGGTTTGGGGCAGAAATGTTTCTGTGAGAGACATCCCATAATACCACACACACAAACTCACACTCACCCTTGTGTCAGCTGCGAGGGCGTTATTATCGTTGGGTTCAAACCCCCAGTGACAGCAGTCAGATTAGCTCCGCCCAGTCCTGTGCCCGTCACCAGCAACTGCCCCGCCCCCTGCGTGACCGTGCTTGCCGTGGAAACTGCGCTCACCTCCTGTTTCACAGCGGTAACAGACGTGCTCAGTGATGGTGATGTCACAGTGGGGGCGGGAGTAGCGATGGCCGGCGCCATGGAGATGACCGATGGTGTGTGTGACGTCACCTGAGCTAGAGCGCCACCTACAGCACACATCCATTAAACATGATTCATGAGCTCACATGAGGAATATAGAGGAGCATGAAACTGTAAAAGGAGGATAAACGCACCGAGCGTGAGGTTTGAGATGCTGCTGGCGCTCAGTGGAACTACAGAATTCACCGTCAGTGTGTTTGTGCCGCTGGACACCTGAACACAAGCAATCACTTGTCAATAATCACTCGCTTCACTTGTCTGCAGCTAGGGTTTAGGTATGGATGTGAAGTGACTCTGGTTCATATGGTGTTCGACTGAGATGTGAAGTGACTCCAGTTCATATGGTGTTCGACTGAGATGTGAGGTGACTCTGGTTCATATGGTGTTCGACTGAGATGTGAAGTGACTCTGGTTCATATGGCGTTTGACTGAGATGTGAAGTGACTGAGATGTGAGGTGACTCCGGTTCATATGGTGTTTGACTGAGATGTGAGGTGATTCCAGTTCATATGGTGTTTGACTGAGATGTGAGGTGATTCCGGTTCATATGGTGTTTGACTGAGATGTGTGGTGACTCTTGTTCATATGGCGTTTGACTGAGATGTGAAGTGACTGAGATGTGAGGTGACTCCGATTCATATGGTGTGCGACTGAGATGTGATGTGACTCTGGTTCATATGGTGTTCGACTGAGATGTGAAGTGACTCTGGTTCATATGGTGTTCGACTGAGATGTGAAGTGACTGAGATGTGAGGTGACTCCAATTCATATGGTGTGCGACCGAGATGTGATGTGACTCTGGTTCATATGGTGTTCGACTGAGATGTGAGGTGATTCCGGTTCATATGGTGTTCAAATGAGATGTGATGTGACTCTGGTTCATATGGTGTTTCACTGAGATGTGAGGTGATTCCGGTTCATATGGTGTTTGACTGAGATGTGATGTGACTCTGGTTCATATGGTGTTCGACTGAGATGTGAAGTGACTGAGATGTGAGGTGACTCCAATTCATATGGTGTGCGACCGAGATGTGATGTGACTCTGGTTCATATGGTGTTCGACTGAGATGTGAAGTGACTCTGGTTCATATGGTGTTTCACTGAGATGTGAGGTGATTCCGGTTCATATGGTGTTTGACTGAGATGTGAAGTGACTCTGGTTCATATGGTGTTCGACTGAGATGTGAAGTGACTGAGATGTGAGGTGACTCCAATTCATATGGTGTGCGACCGAGATGTGATGTGACTCTGGTTCATATGGTGTTCGACTGAGATGTGAAGTGACTGAGATGTGAGGTGACTCCAATTCATATGGTGTGCGACCGAGATGTGATGTGACTCTGGTTCATATGGTGTTTGACTGAGATGTGAGGTGATTCCGGATCATATGGTGTTTGACTGAGATGTGAGGTGACTCTGGTTCATATGGTGTTCGACTGAGATGTGAAGTGACTCTGGTTCATATGGCGTTTGACTGAGATGTGAAGTGACTGAGATGTGAGGTGACTCCGATTCATATGGTGTGCGACCAAGATGTGAAGTGACTCTGGTTCATATGGTGTTCGACTGAGATGTGAAGTGACTCCGGTTCATATGGTGTGCGACCAAGATGTAAAGTGACTCTGAGATGTAAAGTGACTCTGAGATGTGAAGTGACTCTGAGATGTGAAGTGACTCCGGTTCATACGGTGTGTGACTGTGGAAAGTGAAGTGACTCTGGTTCATATGGTGTGTGACCGTGAGATGTGAAGTGACTCTGGTTTGTGACGCACCGCAGTGTTGGAGCTGGTGTAGATGGCTTTGATGGCTGACGCGGAGGATCCGCTGCAGCTGCTGGGAGGATTGATCCTCTTCTCCTTCTGTCTGCGGTTACAGAACCAAACTCGCACCACCTCCTTCTCCATGTTGAGCTGATCTGCGATCAGTGTGATCTCCTCCGATGATGGCTTCTGACTTTGCTGCAAAGAAACCGCTTCATGTCATCACGCCATTCACGACACAATGACCAACTACAACGCTTCTGTTGCTTGGAATAATCTGCAAAATAGTGGTCCATGCTCCCGTCACTGAATTAATTTAAGCCATTAAACAATAAGAAATTTTCCTATTGTATTATTTCATGGTAAAATAAAACTTTTTTGGTTTTCACAAAAAAAAAATTAGTTTTTTAGTATTTACATTTTTTACAGTACAACTGTAAAATTACGATATTAATATTTATATCTTTGAGGGAAAACTGCATGAAGCCTTAAACTTTCTCTTGTTAATTTTAAATATAACACTTTAGTTGCTTGGAATATTCTGAAGTATACAAATTAAGGAAAATGAAAAAAATGGCTTGTTTGGATAGTTTTAGGTGTGATTTTATGGAAATTATTCATAAATGAGAGAGGGGCAGAGCTCAGTGCAGGTTAGTGTTGCTGCCCTCTAGTGGTCAGCAGACGTCACTCACCTCCAGGAAGCTCCTCTCTAACGCCAGACGGATGGTGGTCTCGATGCTGGTCCGCTTCTTACGCCGCCGGTTCAGACTCTCGCAGAGACCCGGAGACATCTCGCTCGCACTCGACACCACGCAGTCAGCTGACATGTTCTCTGCAGAAACACAGAGAATGTGAAGACAATATAAAGTTATTTATGACAGCCCGTGTTTATAGTATTAAACATTCTGCTAAATGTCTCAGTCTGTCTCCATGAGGACAGTACTGCATCTAACCTGCGTCGTTGAGCCATTTCTCCAGCAGTGGTTTGAGTTTGCACATGTTCTTGAAGCTCAGGTTCAAGGCCTCGAATCTGGAGATGGTGGTCTGGCTGAAGTCGTTGCCGTAGAGTTTCCCCATCGCTAACCCCACGTCACCCTGAAACACAAGCGATCGCACACGTCAGCGTCACGCAGCGCGACTCAAGACGCACGAGTGTGGATGACGCGGTTCACCTGAGTGAAGCCCAGCTTGATGCGTCTCTGCTTGAAGTTCTTTGCGAACTGCTCGAGCTCCTCCAGGTCGCTGGCCTCCTCCACACACGGGCCGTCCACACGCTTCGGAGCGGGAGCCGCTGGAGACGGCATGGCCGCGATCTTCCTCGTTGGTGTGGCCGCCTGCAAACATCACGAACACGGCATCAAAGATCAGCCTTACTTTACGAAAGTAAATATCTCACAGCAGAAAGACACGTGAAGTACGAGCTGAAGGTGGACGATTGTACAGTTACACTAAAAGGCTTTTCCTCGCTACAGCGAGTGTGTCGGTCAGTCAGACCTGTGTGGTGAGAGCGATGCTGGTCTGAACGGGCAGGAGGCTGGCTTGGCTTTGAGGTAGTTGAGTCAGAATATTCTGAGCTTGCAGGAGACCTGAGAGCAGGAGGAGGACAGCACGGGTTAGAAACGCTGATGAGCAGCAGCATCAGTCTAACAGAGACACTCGTACCAGTCTGACCCTGAGGAGACGGAGAGATGATGAACTGGGGCTGAATCTGAGGGCTGATGGAGTGACCCGGCTGAACCAACACGAACTGCTGCAGGTTCAAACCCTGCGGCTGCAGCTGCTGCGGAACCACAGAGAGACAGACATGTGTGCATTAATCATTTTGAAAGAAGTCTCTTCTGCTCAACAAGGCTGTGTTTATTTGATCAAAAATACAGTAAAAATTGTGAAATATTATTCCAATGTAAATCAGCTGTTTTCTATGTGAATATATAGTAAAGTGTAATTTATTCCAGTGATCAAAGCTGAATTTTCAGCATCATTACTCCAGTCTTCAGTGTCACATGATCCTTCAGAAATCATTCTAATATGATGATCTGCTGCTCAAGAAACATTTATGATTATTATCAATGTTGAAAACAGTTTTGCTGCTTTAGTTCTATTTGTTATTTTTTAAGGCCTGAACCGGTCATGAATGAGCAGCCGTTCTCAATCCGAGGAAGTTTGTGGACTGACAGTATTAATGCATCCAGCAGAAGACAGAGTGTCAATGATCTGGAATCTGATTGGACAGGTGAGATGTCAGTCACTTACAGACGCGATCTGGATGGGCTGGGACAGAGTGATGGGCGTGGCCGCGGAGGCGGAGATATTGGCTCCAGTGGTGCTGCTCTGTTGACCTGTCGACTGCTGCACGGCTGCGGCGATGAGCTGCGCCTGCGTCTGCTGCAGCAAGAGCTGCGCTGGAGTCAAACTCAACTGCGCAGAGACAGAGAGGGACAGACGGTCATGTGACTCCAGCACTGGACAAGAAATAAGCATAAAATACTATGCAATACTAATAAGCATAAAAGTACACAACACTCTAAAATTGGTTAAAACAGTCCGTTTGTAATTACACTGAGCTGATTTTGATTTGAAGCACAATATAGTTTTCATTACTCTGGAAAAAAGTTTAGAGAAAAACAGTATAAAAAAAAAAAAAAAAGGAAAATCAAACAAATAAAACTAAGATTAAAATAACTAAAATAAACCAACCCTAACCCTATTTAAAATAAATAAATAACTAATACTTTAGATTAGAACAAATGAAATTTTTAAATAAATATGCATGTATGATTAAAATAAATAAAAATAATTAAAATAAACAAAATGAAATTTGATTTAAATAAAATATGAATACATAAAATACAAAATGCTTGAAATAAATCAATACATAAATAATAAAATTGTATTTAAATAAATAAAAATTAATATTAAAATAACTAAAATTTAATAAAAATAATTCAAATAGTTTTTTTAAATAAATAAATAATATTAAACAATGCATAGATTAAAATAAACTGATTATAATAAATATGTTTAATTAAAATAAATAGAATTTGATTTAAATAAATAAAAATAAGAAAAGCAGTGAAAAAATGAAATAAAAATAAGATTGAACTAAATAACTAAATAAATAATTAAAATGAAAAAAGATTAAAATAAATAAGTGAACTATGATTCAAATAAATAATAAATTAACACGTTTTATTAAAATAATTTGATCAATATAAATGAATAAAATGCATCTCTTACATCTAACAGTACAGCACTGATGTAATAGAAACTAAATATTTTACACATTTATGCTATTAATTTTTCACAGGATGATCATATTTTGGGTCTGTGAATCTAAAAGACAGAAAAGCCCTGATCTGGAGTCAGTGGATCTGAACATCAGTGATGAAAGCGACGCTCTGTAAACTGTAGCGCTGTCGGGGGGGCCGCGCTCCTCTCGTTAAGTGAAACCTCATTATGCAGCGCATATAAATTCCGCATAGATTTGCATATTCTCTTCCACCTGTTTCCGAGCGACAGAAGCGCTGTTTAATTAACGTGCCACACTGATCTCTCCAGCGCCCGCGGGCGATAACAAACACGACTCATCCTGCGGCGGCGGGAGACGCGCGTCATCTGACCGTACCTGCTGGAGCAGCGCCTGCGCCTGAGCGTTGCTGATTGCACTTGTTGCTTGTCCATTTGGTTTGTGTGCGTCCAGACCGTTGGCCTGAGCTGCTGTGAGACGGACGAGAGTCAATACATCAGCATCAGGGACACAAAAATACAGATGTTTGCAAATAAAAACAACACAATTCACCTTGAAGTCCTTGCGCTCTGTTCTCCATGGTGCTTTTACTCAGATCTGCTGGACAGCTGCTAGAATCTGTTCAGAGAGCAAACGTGTGAGAACATCTTTCACAGCTTCCCTACATGTCCAAAACTTGCTGATGAGACGCTGCAATTAGTAAAAGATGAACTGTATTAAACCACCGTCACACATCCTAGCACAACTTTCCAGCTGATTCACTTCTCAACTGAATCAACACTGAACTGATCTGAATAATGACACTGCCCTTTCAGAGCTGTTCTACATATTTGATGAAGTTTGCATCATTGATTCTGTCATGTTCATTAAATCAGTCTGTACTGTATAACGCGCTGACTTGAATCCACAGAGCGAACGCTGCCCGCTTTAGTTCATCGTGTTCATTAACATCTGAATCATTCAAATGGTTCCAAGAGAAGCTCACCTGCGTCCACCAGCGGCCGCTCGACCCAAACCCTCCAGAAACGAGCTCTCACGACCCGCGCTACGATATCGAGCGATCACGAGGCATCAGCGACAGCGAACGGCTCCCGCGCTCCGGCCGACGCTTCCGAGGAAAGTTGTTTGTTCCGTGGCGAGCGAAACACAAAGACTACAGCTGGAAGCACAGCATCCATAATGAAAGTTAATCAGTATGCAGCTGATTAAAGCCGTATGCAAATCTCGCACCCCGTCGCTCATTAGAAGAGCGCCGCTTTGAAGTTCTGTGAGCAATTCATTTCGCACGGACCTCTGAAAGCTTTCTGCATAATTCAACATTTTTCATAAATATTTATCAGCTCATTAGCATATTAATTGGATAGCTTTTAGGACGGAGGATACGGCGAGCACAACAGCGAGGGAGAAGTGAGACAAGGCCAATTACCAGCCGTGTGTGACTGTTTTAATTACCGGGGGGGGGGGACCTTCCCAGCATGCAACCCGAAACCCAGCTACGATGAAAGAATGTGACGGCTAATGACCGCCGTCTCTAAACATCCCAGAGTCAAACTGGACGAGCTCATTTATACAACGCAACATCTCAAACAACAACACGCTGACCAGGATAACCAACCCTTAACTCAACACACGACATCAACTACATTCATCAGCTACTGAACGCTCTGCCAACAGAGGAAGGGAAGCTGCGGAAACTTTTCTACGCCATGGAATAAAACATTTCTGACTTTTTTCTTGCAATTCTGAGTCAAAACTGCCAGATATAAACTCAGAATTGCAAGATACAGTCTAACTCACAGTTCCAAGATATAAACTCGCAATTCTGAGGAGAAAAAGTCAGAATTGTGGGATACAGTCATAATTAACTTTTTTTAATTATTCTGTCATGGAAGCCAAAAAACATTTTTTTTAATTATAGTTATAGTTTTTTAAGTTTATAACTTGCAATTGTGAGAAAGAAAAAACTTTTTTTTATTCCATGGCAGAAACAGAAAAACTGAACTGTGAGATGCAAACTCAGAATTCTGAGGAACAAATAGTATAAAAAGTCCTATTTACCTTTTTTATTTTTTTATTGTCACGAATCATTTTTAACAGTCACTTGTCGCCACCTAGTGGTGTAAGATATAATTGATACAACCGTTATTTAAGGTGCCAAGTTCGTTTCAAAAGGTGCTTTATTTAGATCACCATCATAGACATCAGTGTTTATATCCTAACTTTAAACTTTTATCTCAGTACTTCAGAAATAACTACTGTGTGGCTCAAAGCTGCTCTTCAGCGGCAGCACAAACACAGATTTGAATGTTCCAGTATGATTTTGTCAAAGGTTTAAGAGACGTGGGCGAATCGTTGTCTTTAATAAAATAAGATCGCGTGGGTGTTTGAATCGAGATCGCAATCTTTTTTTGATTAATCGCACAGCTCTACAAGAAATTAGTTACTGCCTTAAAAAAAGCGAGACGCCGGCAGTGGAATGGGAAAAGTTATTAAAAGTTATTAAACGCGAGATTAACTTTTTTTTAACTTTATCGCTGCGTTTTTCGAAAGCCGTTTCACGGGTGAGACGCTGCAAGACGCGAGACACGAGTGCAACAGCCAAACACAGGAAAAATAGAGCAATGGAATGAAAAACCTGTAAAGAACGACTACTGTATGTTTGATAATTCATGTTTGCATAATGGTGATTATTTTCTGTTTTTACAAAGCATTTGCTGTTAATAACAGCCTATTACTGGTGTTATTTAATGCTAATAAATTACTTTTTGGCTAAGAAATATTTAGTTTTTTTTTTTATATTATTGATAAAGAATAATAAGGATATGTTTAAGATATTTGCCTTCAGATTTCATGCATATTTTCTGCAAAGATATTTCACAAGTAACAGCTCATTTGTTCTACATTTGCGCTGCACATGGAATAGAACTTTTATTTAATGAGATTGTTAATAAAGAGAATGTTACTTGAATCATATTGTAGTTACATTTTTAAGTTGACTAGTTAAACATTAAAAAAAATCGAAATCAGGAATTGGTCAATCGTTCTAAACATTTTTTTTTTTTTTTGAGATTTTATTTTTTTGCCATATCGCCCAGTTTTACTGTGAGATAAAAAGTTGCAGTTACATTTTTTATGTTTTATTCCATGGAGGAAAAAAAAAAAAAAGAATTGCGAGATGTAAACTCAACAATTGTGATTGTGAGAAAAAAGCCTGAATTTTGACATGAAAGGTCTCAAATAACATTATTATATCAGTTTCTAGTAGATCTCCTCCTGAACAAACCACTAACTCGTCCTGCAGCGTTAGATGAATGTGACGTGCAGCTCAATGAAGAGCGTGAGATGATGATGATGAAACACGCATCTAAAGCGCAGTTACAAACAAAGTCATGTGGCTTTAACTCAAACTGTTGCTATGACGACAACCCCGCTGAGAGAGAGACAGACAGACGGAGAGAGAGAGAGACAGACGGATCTTTATAACTCAAAAGAAAACAGTTGAGAGAAACACGATTTACATACGGCCGCTGCGAGGGCTTCAGTAAGCTAACTGACACACAATGCATTATGCAAATGTTTTAATTAATAGAATTTTAAATAAGCAATTAATTAGCCTTTCAAACTATTGAACGCAGCGCTGCATAATTTCAAGCAGATAAGTGGCATAAGGCACAACGCGGGAGAAATGAAGTATTCATAGAACAGAAACATTTCAACTGAACTGCAGTCCAAACTTTTCTATTAGACCTGGAGAACTCATTAATATTCATCAGCTTTAATTAACCCATCATCCTGTGTTTGCCAATCATGTGCTCCAATTCTGTGATGCCTTTAATGTAATAACAACCCAAACTCTGCTCTCATATACGGCCAGATCAGAGTCATGGGTTAATGTTTCATAAATAATATTGACAACCATCATTACAGTATATTCAGGTCAATGATGTGACGGGGCATTTTATAATAATAAAAAACAAAGATAAAAAACAAAGATATGACACCCAGAGTATGAAAGGTAGTACAACTAGATCTCTTCTAATATTTTAAAAACTTGTACTGAATATAAAACGTTTGTCCTTTTGCTAGCTAGCTAGATATCAGCCTGTTAGCATTTTTTTAAAATATCGTCATTCGGTATAACCAAAAGTGTCATTCGGCAAATCGAAATTTTCGTTAAACCAAATGACTTTTTTGGTGACAAATTTTGCCCATCTTATAAAAAATGACAAAATTAGCGTTAATTGATTATAAAAACCACAATCTCATTGTTAACACTTAATACAACTTCAAAATTAATTATATCTCCATTATGGTTTTTTTACACTTTTAAAAACCTTGTTCGTCATTGACCCATATACTGAGACTAAACAGATCAGAAGTTAAAACTGTTAGGGTTAAGTGCTAATGCATGTGAACAAATGTGTTTACAGGCCCGTTCACATCAAGAACGATAACTATAACAATAATAATAACTATAACGATAACTATAACAATAATAATAACTATAACGATAACTATATTAGCGCTGTGTATTAGTTTTGTCGTCTGCCGCTTTAAATGCTCGAGCTCTTTAGAGCAGGATGGATTCTGAACACACTATTTATACAACAAAATGGCATAGAATCGTGCATTATTATGCGAATTGGGATGCACAAACAGCTTTGTGGTTTTGCAGACTAGAGATGACCGATGCTTGTGCACATCCATAAAGTTCACCATCAGGTTAAGAACCCAAAACCATGTGGATTCTACACTGAATTGTGTGAAAAACTGGAGATATATTATTATGCATAACCATAATAACAACATGAATGTTCTGTAGGACCAGCAATGAATGCATAAATGTAAATGTAATGTTCCCGAGAGACACAAGAGAAACCGAAATAAGTACAAGGTAAAATCCTCCACAGAACTCACATGCACTCAACATCCAAACAAAATCACACAACGCGCATTAGTTCTGAGAAATTAATCATTCATGAACACGGCGTTTGTACTCATGCATATTCATGAGCAGCTCTGTATATTTAATCCGCGCGATAAATAAATAGTGTGACGCGCCTCTCATCTGGAATGAAACTGACGTTTAAATTATGCAGAAGAATGAAAAGCATTAAACAAGCAGGGCTGATGTTATGCAAATCCAAAATTTCTCTCCTGCAGTTTTTAATGTAGTTCCTCCCCAGCTACTTTACACCCAAATTATTCAACACGAGACACTTTTCACACTTTGTAATTTATTACCTGTTGGGGAAAATAAAAATCACCCCCAACACGCACGCGCACAGGGGGAGAGACCCTGTCGGGGTATTTATGTTGCCCTGAGGGCAAACAGTTGATCTGGTGAAGAAAAGCACATGCTCAAGTTTGTCTTTTGTTTTTAGTTCGCCGCAACACTGATTAAAGTGACGAATTATTATTCAACATCACGCGTGCGCGTTTACTGCTGAACAAACACATGAATATGCAAATACGCGGCCGTTGAGTTTCTCTCGCGGCCGAACGACACAAAGCGCGCGGATGATAGCACCGCCGCTAACTCACACTCACAACACTTTACAAACATCACCTACAGCGAGGAAAACCCGCCCGTTCCGACCAGTTTAACCCATTTTCACCAGTTAGCCCACACGCTATGCTAAACCACGAGAGTATGTGAATATGCAGCACGCACGCGCGCCATTTCAAATGATGAGAGTTTTGTACAGGACAAACAACTCTCATCTGCTGCTGACGGACTCAAATCATCTCCAAAACAATAAACATTCCTCCTCATTGCGACCGATTCTGTCTGCAAACGATCGGCGTGTGTGTTTGACTTTTGTTTACTTGAGGCGGATGGGGGAATATGAATATGTAAAATGTAATAATTACCTGCAGTCGAGCGCTCATCTTGAGTCGTTGATCCTCTGTCCGCCATTTTGAATATTTAGTGTGAGAGTGAAACCCCGCCTACTGCTACAACACACACACACACACACACACACACACACACACGACGTGCGGTTCGGCCCCTGAGTGACCTAAAACTTCAGAACAGCCACATAATTCAATAATGTTTTAAAATAACGTTTCCCAGCTAAAAGGAAATGATCTCAGAACTCCCCGGGAGCTATATAGTAAATACTATAGTGTTTTTGAACCATACTATAGTAAATTGTAGTATACTGTATATTTACAACACTTTGTTAATGAACGCTACAGCATGCTGTAGTATTAACTAACTGATAAACTGTAATAAATACTGTAGTAGGCCTATTGGCTACTTTAGTTTTTACTACAGTGAACTGTAGTGTATTTGTAGTATAATATACACTATAGTTTTATTGGGTAAAGAGGTTTGTTTATATAGGCCTAGTTGATATATTACCACAGCAACTATAGAATTACCACAACAAATTAATTTAATTAATTTAAAGTACTTTAGTATGGTTCAAAAACACTATTTACTATAATTACTATAGTATTTTTTTCTCTCAATGTAACAAGTCTTTTTCCAGTAACAGAACATTAGTTCAAAGTTATATGGTCTTTAATCTTAAAAACGTTAGCACAAAAATATTATTTACATAACTTTTTTTCTTGAAACGTTTTCTTTGGAAGTTCATTTTTTAAATGTTAGTAGAACGTTTCAGAACGTTCAGAGAACATAAAAGTAACATTCCCAAAATGTTTGAAGAATGATAAAATGGAATGTTCCTTAAATGTTCGTATAACCAAGAAAAAAACGTTTGTAAAACATTTCATGAACTGGACATTCAGAAATAACGTTTTCATAACATAATGGGAACATATTTTTGCTACCTTTTTTTTTTTTTTAATTATGCAAACAGACAATTACAATATTTACAGCTGAGAAATTAAATGCAAAATACAAATACAAAGACCAACAAAACATACATAACAGCTAATAAGATTTAGCAATGATAATAGTAATCATATTAATAATAATGTTAATATTGATACAGCTATTATTAATAATAATAATAATAGTAGTATTTGTAATAGCAACGATAATAATAATAATAGTAATCATATTAATAATGGTAATATTGATACAGCTATTATTGATAAGGTACTATAAAGCTGCCTCTGATCCCTCCATGGCCACAGCATAAGTTACACCCCGCCAGGCCATCCAGGGTCCTGAAATTCACACCCGTCTCCGGCCGCCCCACACATGCCACGCTCACCCTGTCTTTGCGGGGTTTTTTAATGGCTGCATTCACTGTTATAGTCATGATAGGCGTATGTGTTTGTCAACTAGTGTATAATGCATTAAAAAAGCATGGCGTGCAGCGTGGAACCAGCCCAGAGCAAAGCCCAGCCCGCCACGCCCACGCTGTGTGTGTGTGTGTGTGTTTTAAACTTGTTTAAGCTCCAGATGAATGTGTATGCATCTCATCTAATATGTGAAGCATTTAAACAGCGAGACATGTTGCGCTGAACCAGCCAGAGACAAGAAACATCGAGCGAAGGTACAAGCTGGAGGGCGAAAGCCCAAGGCCCCCGGCCCCACATCACACCCGCCCACAGCTAATCCGATCCGCACATTGCAGGGACTGGTATGCCACGGCCAACCAGGGTCCAGAAGCAGCAAAAAAGAGAAAGAGAGAGAGAGTGAGTGAGGGAGAGGGAGAGAAAGAGAGATTTAAATATAATCTTATAAGTATTTTATTTATATTTGATATTAGTCTGTGTTGGTACCTCTTCCTGACCCCCTCCCCCCAGTCATGTGTGAATATTGATGGTGTGTCATTGAGGATGGCTTCAGACAAAGAATACATATTTTTGTTACCCGAGTGTAAAAAACAGATTAAAACAGGGGAGGTCGGGGCTTGTTGTCACATGTTCTGTGTCTCAGGAACCACCAGGGTTTGAGACAAAAGTCCAGTTACACAAATGCTTGATTTCTTTAGTTAGTTAGTTGGCTTTAAACGCCCAGCTCTAAACTGTCCTTCACAATAATTGTTTAATTATGTTGTGTAAACAAGCCAACACAGATAACACACTGACGCTGAAGGTAGATTTGAACTGAAACAACTCTTCATAAATCTCAGGTCAGCTCAAGTTGTTATAATATCATGTAAACCAAGGCTTTATTTTTTGATGTTTCATGAAATGATTTGTGCTTCATATTGTTTTACTGCCTATATTGAGTTATTGAGTGCTGCAGGTTCCCATTGTTCCCAACTTCAATGTGTGTTTAATGAACTGTATATATTATTATTTGCAGTTATTGGCCCAATACGAGTCCCCAGACCTGCTAAATCTGTTATTCCTTTCTCCAAGTTTATCACACAACATTACCTTTATTGTACACTCTTATGATACAGACTCATGTGCTGTGCGTGTAAACCTCACTCCTGATCTCTAGAGATGCTCTAGTGACTGACACTGCAGGTCACGTTCTTTAGCCTCCTTGTTAGAGCGTCCGACTCCCATGCGGACGGCCCCGGGTTCACGACCCGCTTGGAGCGGGGCTACACTTTTGGGTTTTCGCAGTGATGCCGCAGAAGAACTATTTTTATTTCCCCAATGAAACTTTTGGTGAACAGTTTTTAATTTTAAATTTTTTTTATTAGTGAAAAACATTTTAATAAGATAAAGTCTTTTTACCATGTATAAAAAACCACTGATGCCAGTAAAGAACCTTTATTTTTATGACATAATCTGCTCTTGACTTTAGGGAGTTGCGTCTGGTTATTCTCTATGTCATAACAAAACCTGAACACAAGAATTTTGAAAAAGTTTCATTTTATAATGAATGCAACGATGCCATTTAGAGTCTCATACTGAACAGTTTTGCTTTTATGAATTGTCATTTAACACATATGAAACACTTACATAGACTATTTTTTAATTAGTTTTTGTGAACGTGTGATTTTGACTCCTCCTGTTTCCTCCATGCGGAAAGAACTTCATCATCCTCCATTTCTTCGGCCAGCCGCGCTCTCGCCCTCTGCTTTATCTGAGCAATGAAAGCAGAGATTTCATCATCTTCCTCGTCTTCCTGTCCAGTTTTAGCCGTCCTCACAGTCTCAGTGTTCTCATGTAATTTCTGCTTTGTTGAGTAGCTCTGATAACTGCCCCTCTCCTCCTCCTCCTCCTCATATCTTGCATAAGATCTCCTGGTTCTGTAATTAGTAGCTTCACTTAAGCCGTTATACGAAGGCTCAACAGAAGGCGGAGACCTCCGAGATCGATAGTTAAACTCTGGACTGGGATCTCGATCCAAATCCATGTCAGCATCAGCCAGATGCCTGGATGAAAATCTTGAGGCAAAGCTATATTCCTCCTCTTGTGCTTCTTCATCCACTGAAATTGAGCTCCTGCGGCTCGGAAAGTCGAACTCCGAGGGTTCCTCGATCCCGGATGGCCGAGTCATGCGGAGAGGCTCGACGTCTCCATCGTACGGTTTTGGTTTGCTCGGAGGAGGTCTTACATTTTTGAGCCATTCATCAATACTGCTGGTGGGGTTACTGGCTGAAGCCGGAAGGTTCAGTATTCCTGAACGGCCGTAATCTCTTTTGGGTTTGGGTTTCTCAGAGGAACGGGCTGCCAGATCCTCAAATCCGTTGGACTTTCCAAGACCGGCCTCATCCTCATTGTCCTCCTCCTTTGTTTTCTTCTTCTTGTATAACGTGCTGCGCTTGTTGTCCTCTGCAATCTTTTTCACCTCATAAGACGCCATCTTGTCCCGCATGTCAGACTTGATTTCCTTCTCCATGGTGTCCAGTTTGTGAAGGTTCACCTGGTCTTGGAAGAGGCTGTACAGCGGCACACTGGTTGTAGTAATCTTGCTTCTCCGTGAGCCCAAACCGGACACAGAGGAGAGGTTGGATGCTCCTCCAGCAGAAAGCACGGATTCGGCCCGACCGCCAGCCGACAGCACAGACCGGACGGACTCGGATCTACTTCGGGACAATACGCTTGAGGACGTGGCTCCACTCAACACTGAGGCTTTATCATCATCTACGCCACGTGCTGAGACTCCAGCACCCAGACTAAACACCGATCCTGCTCTGGAAGGGGCGAGACTCGCTCCCATCATCATCTCTGTTTGCTTCTGCATGAGAGTCTCATTGACCACGTTGGCAATCCAGTTTTGGATATTGGCAAGGTTTACCATGGGCTCGCCGTTAGGACCGACGACCGGAGTGGGTGGTGTAGGAGGCTCTTGGGGAACAGGAGGTTGGGATCGTGTGCTTCGCCCTGAAAGGACAGAGGACCTTCCGCTCAACACAGACATGTTATCGTCTCCGGCGACGCTTGCAGACGGGAAGGCTCCTGCACAGAAAGCAGACAGCGGGATGCTGCTCCCGCCGCTCAGAGCGCTCTCTGTCTCCCAGCCGCACACCGACTGGCTCTCCTCGAGTGTTTTCCGTGTGCGCTCCAGAAGCTCCTCTCTTCGCTGTCTTCTCTTGATCGTGGCCGTGTCCTCTGCTCGACTCATTTCCAGAATTTCGTCCTTGTTCTCTTCACCGCCATGCTTCTTCTGCTGCTTCAGTTTCCAGGTCTGATAGGCCGTTAAGTTGACGTCCTCCAACGAGGGAGCGGGCGCTTCCGTCTCAGCCTCCGTCTGCTCTCCGTTCTCGTCTTTTTTGTTCCATCCAAACTGAATTCGCTTAATCTTCCACCTCTCCAGAGGTGTTAGATTTTCTTTGTTCTTTTTGCAGAAGTTGTACATGGAGCTGCTGTCGGAGAGTATACTCTCGACATCATCGTCGATTTTCTTCTGGCTTGCTTCGCTGTTAGTGTCCTCGTCAGGCTCTTTGAGTCGGTATCGTGCGGCAGCCTGCTCCTCGATCTCCTTCAGACGCTGCTTCCAGAGATCGGCATAACTGCTGCAGCTGGTTGTGGACCCTGAATCTGAAGCGGGTCGACGAGGATGACGTCTGATGCGTTCCTTCACCATTCGTACATCTTCGCTGGTCACGCTCTCCAGGTCCTCCGGTCGCACGGCTGGCTGCTTCCTCTCGCCCAGCAAAGATTCACCGTCCTCCCCATCGCACAGTAGCTGCGCCTCCCACCAGTCCTCATTTTGGTACTTTTCGTTGCGCTTCTGCCACTCCCTTATCATGCTGTCCACATCCCCATCTTCATCATCCCTGTCTTTTCCAGGGAGTGTCGAGTCCTTTGCAGTCACTTCCAGCTCGGGTTTGTTTGGGCCACCAAGAAGTCCTGCTCTCAGTGCAGCGGCAGCAGCAGAAGAAGCCACACTGCTCATGACGCTGCCACCATCTTCCTCCTCGTCCACCATAATAGAGTTGGCTTTAACTCCAAACATGCTCTCCTCTTCATCGAGACGAGCACGGGTGTCAATCACAGAGCACTGACTGAGGGTGTCGTCATCATCTTCATCTCGCTCCTCCATTAGGGTCTCGTTGAGTTGCCGCAGTTGCTTTATGAAACCTTCATTGGGGTTGATGGCACGTTTCTTCCTGATCTCCAGCAGGGCCTCCATGATGCTCATGTTCTGGAAGATCATGAGGTAAGCAGCGACAAGCACTGCTGACCGGCTCACGCCCATCATCGAGTCCACAAGCACCTTGCCTGCATGAAGGGGAATACAAAAAAAATCATCACATTTGTGCAATTTCATCAGATTTGACACACAAATTGAAAATGTAAATTGCCATGTTAAGCCCATGCCCCCCCTCCAACAGGGCCTGCGGCCAATGAATTTCTCTTGTCTTGGCTCATTAATATTATTAAAATCATGTGACTGGGTGCTCTGGATTATCAAGCTACATCATGACCTAATTAATATACATGAGAAAAGCCTTCATAAATTCTCTCCTAGAGCCCGATGTCAGGAACAAAATGAGGAGAAAGACTACTCACACAAAACAATAAATGGCAAAACAGCATCTTTTAATGGGGAGAGAAATTCTTATGGCCAAAATCGGAGGTACTGAACCACATCCAGATCCGATATGTGATTACACCACAATTCTTAACTTTGAAATCCAAATCCATTATGTTACATTGATAGTTCACCTAAAATCACAACTATCTCATCATTTACTCACCCTCCAGTTATTCCCAACCCAATTGACTTTCTTTCACTAGATGATGACCGGCTACAGTCATCATTCTCTAGCATTCTGCTAAATATTGTCTTTTGTGTTTAGCAGAAGAAAGAAGGACATGAGAGTGAGTAAATGATGACAGAATGAACATGTTTGTTCCTGCGGCCCTCTAGTGGTTGAGCTCTGAACTGCAGCACATGTTCACTGACCCTGATTTAGAGTATAACGAATAGAGCAGGAGTGCCCAGTGTGACCAACGTAAATGAACGGCCAAAACTTATAAAAAGTTTTCCGTTTTTAGTTGAAAACAGTGTTGTGTAAGCGGCCCCTAAGATCTTCAGGAGCAGTTGATAATTACAGACAGGCGTGTTGGATCAGGGTTGGATCTGAACTGGACACCTCGAAAACTTTTCAGTGAACAGGTCTTAAAAGAACGAATTTTTTCTTAGAGTGAAGAACATTTTAATAAACTAAAGAACCTTTTTCCACTCTATGGAACCATCAATGCTAATAAAGAACCTTTATAGAGTGTGATCTTAGTTTCTGACGCGTCCCGTCACTCGATTCAGATTCTGAAGAGGTTCCTGTCTATCTGTGTCATTAACTCTAAAAATAAGTGAGTGAGACATGACAGAGTCCAGGCCGGTGAGTTAATTTGATATCTGCAGTTTGTTTATCTACGACAGGAACAGCATGTGACTCACTGGTTCGGATCTTCAGTCTTGTGCAGTCATTCTTCACACGTTAAAAAGAAAAAATATGTTGAAATGTTTTTTTTCTAAACTCACCCCTGTGTGTCAGCAAAGCGTCATCCAGAAACTCAGCACACGTGCGGAAGTAAGGAGAGATGTCCGCATCTGGGAAATCATCCACCTCGATGCCCATATAGGTGATGTTCATGCCCTGGTAAAACAGCTCGCCCGTGTAGACGCCGGTGCCGTGAGCGGCGTTCACAATATGAGTGATGCCGAGGCGTTTGAGACGGGCTTTGTTCACAGCCACGGACCTGCAGCACAGAACAGGCAAACATGTCAGTCATTTAACAGAGTAAAGCTCCAACTCTAATCATAAACTGATTTTTCATATGTTCCTGTAAAAACAAATTAAAATAATGATGTGGGTTTAATGCAAATTGTCGCACAATGTCAATTATCTGTACTTCAGAGAAGTAACGTGTGTTTCTCCCTCTCATCACGCAGACACAAACACGTCTTCCTGTGACTCACTTCTCTGCGATGAAGATGTTGGGCCAGACTTCATCCACGGGGTTGAACGGAGCCTCCAGCCGGTCGTGGATCAGCGCTCTCTGGATGTCCAGCACACACGGCGTGTTGTAGGGGCTGCGGTCGTCGATCATGTCCTTCACCCGGTTGTACAGATCCTCCACCATCAGCTGCTCGGCGGATTCCAGCATGCTGTCAGGGGTCGACGGCGTCCTGACGTCTCTGGACTTCAGCTCTGAGGACGCGTGAGGATTGAGATATCACCACCACCTCAGAACCTTAGCTAAAGTTCTGGCAAGGTTCTCTCAAAGTTATCAACAAACGTTACGTTCTCAAAACTTAAGCACAAAAACATTATTCAAACATTGTTCATAAATGTTTTAGTTTTTAGATGTTACTACTCGCTTCAGATCGTTCAGAGAACATTCAAAAGAACTGTTTGAAGAATGATTGTTGAAAGCTCTTTCTTCCCAGACCTTCACTGATGATCTTCTTGGCAGCGATGGAGGATGACAGATGAATCGGGTCCATGAAGATGCTTTCTGCTTCTGAGCCCGAGATCATGGAGAAACGGTCCGATACGGTGGAGAAGCGATCGGACATCATGGAGAAGCTGCGTGAGATTAAACACACACATGACGTCAGGCTATATAAAGTGTGTATAACTGATGTTTAACAGTGTTTCAGCTGTATTATCAGTGTCATGTGTCAGTGAACCTGGGCGAAGGACAGCGCAAGTAATGCGACTGAACGTCTTTAACACTCGCTGCTTCATCCTGATGAGGAACCTGCTGATCCTCCACAGCACTGCTCTCACCGGACGACGCCATCACACTACAGACAGAGAGAGAGAGAGAGAGGGAGAGAGACAGAGAGAGAGAGAGACAGAGAGACATCATTTGAATGTGGTATCAGAGTCCAATAGATACAGACAAACATTATAACTTAATAATATAACAAAAACAATAAGATCTTATAGTTAACATTAGTTAATTCATTAACATTATACCTTTGTTAATGTTAGTAACGATACAATTGTTCATTGTTGATTCTTGTTCGTTCACAGTGCTTTCACTAATGTTAACAGAAACAACTTTTGATTTTAAAAATGTTAGTAAATGATGAGATTAACATTAACTAAGTAAATAAATGTTAACAAGTGAAACCTTATTGTAAAGTGTCACCGCTGAAAACACAACATGATAAACAGACAACAACAGATTGATCAGACCTGTGTTTGTGTGTGTGTGTGTGTGTGTGTGTGTGTGTGTGTCTATATATAGAGTGTGACAGCTGCAGAGATTCTTCTGGAACAGGGAGGTCACACACACACACACACACACACACACACACACACACACACACGACAGTGTAACCGTGTAAAAAGAGCTACAGAACGATATAAGTATGTATATATCACTTATATGTCACTATAATCTCAAGCAGCTTCTGTGAAAGTTTATCAGATGAAGTTTCTGCTGACCTGAATGTCTGTGGCTTCGTCTCCAGCGCTCTGAGGTCTGTGAGTGTGTTTGGACTCTAAACATAGAGGCTCCTCACACTCCCACCGGCCCCCGGGCCACCCATGTGACATCATCAGAGGGGTCTGACGGCCCCAGGGTCCCTTAAAGGGCCGGGAGCTTTTATCGTGACGCAGTCCAGCGTAATAGTTCACTGGTCATCACAGACAGAAACAAAGAAAAATCTTCTTTCATAATTCAGACTAATTGATCATCCAACATTTGTTTTCACGTCAAACTCATAATTCGTTTTCTTGATTTGAAAAGTGTTCTAAATAGGCCTAAATAATTCATCCAGCTGTTGAAAGAGAAACACTCCTCAACACTGTAAACAGCGCCCTCTGTGGCCCGAGAGCTCAAACAGCAACAGTAAGAGTTCAGTACTGCTGTTTTTATCAACGTGAGCCACAAGATGGCGCCAGTTACCAATTCTGACCTGCGTTTGTGTAAAGAGAGAGAGAGAGAGAGAGAGAGAGAGCATCAAAGCAGTATCGTTGGATGTAGAAATGAACTATGATGACATATCCTCTTCAATCCTGTTAGATTACTTGTCAAAATAGTCAAGTTATAAAAAGTTAATCTTACAGGTGCTGGTCATATAATTAGAATATCATCAAAAAGTTGATTTATTTCACTAATTCCATTCAAAAAGTGAAACTTGTATATTATATTCATTCATTACACACAGACTGATATATTTCAAATGTTTATTTCTTTTAATTTTGATTATTATAACTGACAACTAAGGAAAATCCCAAATTCAGTATCTCAGAAAATTAGAATATTACTTAAGACCAATACAAAGAAAGGATTTTTAGAAATCTTGGCCAAATGAAAAGTATGAGCATGTACAGCACTCAATACTTAGTTGGGGCTCCTTTTGCCTGAATTACTGCAGCAATGCGGCGTGGCATGGAGTCGATCAGTCTGTGGCACTGCTGGACCTCAGAAAACACAGTGGACCAACACCAGCAGATGACATGGCACCCCAAACCATCACTGACTGTGGAAACTTTACACTGGACCTCAAGCAACGTGGATTGTGTGCCTCTCCTCTCTTCCTCCAGACTCTGGGACCTTGATTTCCAAAGGAAATGCAAAATTTACTTTCATCAGAGAACATAACTTTGGACCACTCAGCAGCAGTCCAGTCCTTTTTGTCTTTAGCCCAGGCAAGACGCTTCTGTTGTTCAAGAGTGGCTTGACACAAGAAATGTGACAGCTGAAACCCATGTCTTGCATACGTCTGTGCGTAGTGGTTCTTGAAGCACTGACTCCAGCTGCAGTCCACTCTTTGTGAATCTCCCCCACATTTTTGAATGGGTTTTGTTTCACAATCCTCTCCAGGGTGCGGTTATCCCTATTGCTTGTACACTTTTTTCTACCACATCTTTTCCTTCCCTTCGCCTCTCTATTAATGTGCTTGGACACAGAGCTCTGTGAACAGCCAGCCTCTTTTGCAATGACCTTTTGTGTCTCGCCCTCCTTGTGCAAGGTGTCAGTGGTCGTCTTTTGGACAACTGTCAAGTCAGCTGTCTTCTCCATGATTGTGTAGCCTACAGAACTAGACTGAGAGACCATTTAAAGGCCTTTGCAGGTGTTTTGAGTTAATTACCTGATTAGAGTGTGGCTAAATCTCTTTAGTCTGGACCAGAACGAGACATCTTTCATTAGTAGTGGAGAAATCATCCATCTAAGCGTCTGTACACTGTGTTAGGCCAAATGTCTTTACAGTTTGTTTACTATATTTGATGTTTTTAGACTCGTCTTTGTTACATTAAATAATCAAGCATGAAGAGTATTTTCCTTCTAGACTACAGACACGAAACACTTCCTGTGAACACCTGCATTACCTGCAAGGTGACCTAAACCAGATTAACCAGTAAACAGTAACAGAGCTGAAGATACTGGCGAATGAACACACACCTGTTATCATCGACTGACACCACGATAAGAATCAATCTTTCTCTCGTAATTAAATGTCTGTCTGTGCTCAAATTAATGTTCTCATTATTTGTTGCGCTTAATAAAAAAAATCAAGCTGAAATTAAATATTAAAATGTCTCCCGGTTTCTTTGTACTTTTCACATCTAAAATGTTTCACTTTACCTTTCTTTTATTAATTTATTATACGGCATTTTGTTTTTCCATTTTACGCAGGAGTCTTGACATAGTTTCAATACTTTCACAATATATATTTAAAAAATATTGAATTAATTTAGTGTTATTGTTTTGAAATGAGTCAATTGTACAATCATTGTGTGTGTGTGTGTGTGTGTGTGAGAGAGAGAGAGAGATGTAAACCACAAAAAAATCTTCAGCACATCATCTTTATTTTTGACCACATGGGAAGGTGATTTTCCCACAGATGACAAAATCTATGAGGGAAACAAAAGCTTACAGAATAAAGCACATGAAAATAATCTAACTTACAAAAACATGTTATAGTTAGAATATATACTGCATTTCTATGACAGCGGACGTATTTATTACTGTATAAATCTCTCTTTAAATATATCAATCTTTCTAATGTGTTTCTGTAGTTCATCTGCCGGTGTAACAGTGTTCTAGAAATTATTATGTACATTTATAACAACAGGGAAACCCACACGATTAAAGGCACAGACACGACACACAGCCAACGAGAAATAGTCCATCAGAGAGGAAAATCAAGAGGAAATGGTTCTGAAACACGAACTGACACTGAAATGCAAAGAAAGAGAAACAGTGTTGAACAGATAACACAGTGCTTCAGTCTCTCTAACACACACATATTAAACCATGTGTCACACACACACACACACACACACACACACACAGCTTCTCATAGTAACATATTAATCTCTCTATATATGACACTATTTTATCAAGAGCTCATATGAAACTGCTTCAAAGTCAGAAACAAACATATAAAAATAAAACAGCCATTTTTTGATCACAAAGTGTTTTATATACGGCACTCTTCACGAATCGGGTACAAAAGTCATTTATGTGTGCTGAACCTGCAGAAAAATATTCACAACTTTTGCGTCTAAATACGATTAAAACCCTGATTTGTGTGATTTTATGTTCTAGCAGTAACAATTAAACAAACCAGATCAAATAAAAAGTAGCTACATTTATAAACGACATCAGAAAAATGACAGGTTTGCATATAAAGTTTAAATGAAGCTGTTGCTCGAACATTTGATGTGGTTCAAACTAGCTGCTGAATCTTGTGTTCAATAACAGTTAAACCTATTAAAGCAAGTAGAGATTTGTGCCTCTGATGCTTTACAAAGAAATCCAGAGTTTTCCGTATTCATGGAAAGTGCCGTAGTGTGGAAGCTTGTTTCTGACACGGAATAAAAAAAAGGTAATTGTAACTTTTTATCTCACAATTCTGGCTTTCAAACTGCGAAATATAAACTCACACTTGCCTGTTTTAATTTTTTATTCCGTGGCAGAAACGAGCTTCCACAGTGTAGTTTAGTAAAATAAACGAGGCGAGGCCAGTGTGAGTATTGAGTTCAGCCCGTCGCTGATGAAGCTTCGCTTCATTCACTGTCATTGTGTATAAAACGGTGATGCATTAGTGAAACCTTATAATGGGATTGTGTCGTGTGGCTCATCATCACAACCGTACATTCATTACATCATCACCCGCTCAATGATACACCCGTGTTACAACAACTTCTTTATAATTCACATTCTTCCTGAGAGGCCTTCTGCGTCTGCTGGCGTTCACACGTCTGCGTTCCAGTCACGCTCACTCTCGTCTCGTGTTCACGACGGCTCTTAGTGTGTCTTTGGTGTGCATATTTTTGAATTCATGGCTTGTAAATGCTTCTTGTTAATGAACATACAGTAGAAGGGCCGGATGAGGTTATTACCCATCAGACACTGGCTGAGAATCACAGTGAATCACACTGCATGAGCTTCAGTTCTCTCATCTGTCCTTGATTTAAAAATATATTCCTGCATCACATGACTTTTAAGATCTGAGAGTGTGTGTTTGTTCCAGACAGTTTCCTGAAATCTGACAGCAGCGGGTTTGGCTTGAACGGCCGTTGTGAGAATTTACTGATAAACCTTGAGTTCAGCTGCTGGTCATGTGTGTGTGAAGTGTGTGTGTGTGTGTGTGTGTGTGTGTGTGTGAGTGTGTGTGTTACAGTGTAGTCCATGAATATTGACACCGTTTGTGCAGTTTGCTTTACAACCATCTGAAATGTTCATTGAATGAAGACTGTGAGTTTGAAGTGACATTAAAATATTCTCTATAGTCTTCAAAGTATGAACTGCGTAACATTCAGCATGTGGCAAAAAATGAAAAGGACTGATTAAAAAAGCCAAAATGCGGGAATTACATCAGGGACTAATCATGAGCATCAGTCGCACAGCTGAAGAATGAAACAAAAGTTACGGCGGTCTTTTGTTCCCTATTGTGGCGAACAAGAACAAATGTAGGGCGGGGCTTGACGCTTGGCGCTCGCGGTGTCAAACATGCGTCTGGATGCGAGCGCTCGGTGACAGTCTGAACATAAACGCCAGTCGTTATTCTGTATGTCAAGACAAACCCGCACAGACTGTGTCAGTAGTGGACTGTGTGTGTGTGTGATTGTACGTCGCATGTCCGTTATACTGCTGCAGGTCCTGAGCGTTCGCTGATTTTAGGCTCAGTCTGATGAATGAGGTAGCAAAGGCACGGCAGCTTCGCTCGGGTCAGAGTCGCAGGACAGCTCCTCCATCTGCTTCTCCAGCAGCGCCGCCAATTGGCCGCTCTTGTCCGCTCTGCCGTCCGCGCCCTCTTTGAACTGCACGTAGGACGTGTTTTTGAGCATGTCGGGCACACAGGGCACCAGATGCAGCGCCCCGCTGGCCGTCACGCCGGTGACACACGTGTAGAAGTCCTGCGACGGCGGCTGCGCGGGGGCGGAGTTTAGAATCATGCTGTAGTCCATGCCTGGGACAGACACGAGCTCCGGGTGGGTGTGGCCAGGGGCTGGAGGAGGCGTGGCTCCCTCGCAGTAGGAGGCGGGGCCGCTGCGGCAGTAAGGACTGCAGCTCGTCTGAAGGGTCGGCTGTCCGTTGGGGCCGGAGACGTAGCGAGCGAGAGCTGCGTCCTCTTCTTTAGACGGGAGGCTGTTGGGCGTCACAGCCGGACACGCGTCCACGCTCACCTGGTACCACGTCTCCATAGAGTACTGCGGCGGCTTATAGCCGTGAAAACTGGAGAAATGACGATTGATCTCATCGATCTTCCCGTTCTGGAGGGAAATGGACAGAAAGTAAAGCAGATTTCTTGAGCAGCAAATCATCATATTAGAATGATTTCTGAAGGATCATGTGACACTGAAGACTGGAGTAATGATGCTGAAAATTCAGCTTTGATCACAGAAATAAATTACACTTTACTATATATTCACACAGAAAACAGCTGTTTTACACTGGAGTATTATTTCACTGTTTTTACGGAGTGTAACAGGCTGTGTGGTGTGTGACGGGACAGTCACCTTCAGCAGAACAGGTTCGAGCCCTCGGATGCGCGGTTTGGGAATCGGTGGCAAGAGGAACGCTTTGATTCTGCAGGAAGAACACAAACAGAGAAAGACTTCAATGAGAATAATGTATTATTTACAGTACACAGCATAAATGAGTACACCCCCTCCGAACAGATACAAAAGATGTATTTTCTTTATGATCACTAATACTATTCATGGAAAGATGGCAAAACTAAAATGTATTAAACATATACATAATAAAAACTGAAAAAAATATATGTCATTAATAGCCATTAAATAAGTAAATTAGCCAATTTTGTTTAAATTAAGGATTGCAGAGATGAGTACACCCTAGATTTAATTCATCAAATGTATAATATTCTAGTACTTAAGTATGCCCTCCATAATTTTGAATATACTGCTCTGACCCCTCTTGGCACGGAGTGTACAAGTTCATGACAAATTGTCACATCTGTCCTGTTTAACTCCTGGATGATGAGCTCCTTAAATGCCCTGATCTTTAATGGAGAGTGTTGCTCAACTCGTCTCTACAGAATCTCCCACAGACGCTCAGGAGTGTTAAGATTGAGTGCAATACATGTCCACTGAAGGTTTTTCAGCTTGGGAGAATGCATATCCTCATTGTCATGTTGAAAAAATGCCCAACAATGCAGGGAATGAGGAAAGGGTAACATCTTCTGTTTCAGGTTTGTGTATTAAATTACACAGTGGTGTGGGAATTCATGACAGCATTGATAAAGCACAACTCCCTCACACCTTCAGCACTCATACATCCCTATATAAGAGCTTTACTACCACTGAACTTTACTGTGGGAACCAGGCACTTCTCACTGTACTCCTCCTCTAGCAACACCAGAACATTTTGGATTTTGTTAGATCCAAAATGATTGATTTGCTCTCATGAGACCAGAGTATTGATTCCCAGAATCTATATTTTGTAAATATGGGCTTTGGAAATGGCTGACTGTATTGACTGTATTGTGCTTTGGCTACAGTAGGTAGTTCCAGTGAGAACAACAACCATGTCATTTCTGCAGGCTGTATCTTACTCTATGAGATAAACAGTCACTCTTTTCAGAGCTTTTGTTGGCTCTGAGACACTCGCTTGGTATTTCTCCTGCTCCTTGTCTAGCTAAAAAATCCCTCATCACTAAATGAAAGCTTAAAATGAAGGTCTGATTATTGTCACAAGTCCATTGTTTTTGAATTTCTGTGTTACTTTTGCTATATTTTCAGACTTAAAACAATGATTTGGTAATCCTCTTGTTCCACTGTCCTCTTTTGTGCTGAGAAACGAGTCTCCTGACAGTTCTCTCCCAAGTGTTTCCATTGTTGTCAGCATTAAGTCTGAGAATGATTCAGTGGGCTTTATAACACTTTCAATTGTCAAGAAATGACTTCTCTTTAAATGTTTTGGTTCAACATACCTACCTGTTGATCAAACATTGCCTTAAACTTACACCAGAACATTTATTTAGTAACTTTTAGGAGGGTGTACTCATGTTTCTGTGCACTGTACATGTTTTTTTTATTTGTTTTGATATGTATTAGTTTGTGCACATGGTGTTCCTCAAAGCTAAGAACAGAACCACGATTAAATCCATTCTGCAGAATTCACTGGAGTTTATGGAAGCTTGTTTCCACCACGGAATAAAAAATAAAAAATGTAATTGTGATTTTTTTATCTCAAAATTATTTTCTTGCAATTCTGAGTTCATCTTACGTTCTGTCATGAAACTCTAGATGGCGCAGTCTGATCCTTAACTCAATCTTCTTGCAATCACATCATTCTCTATAGGGCACAGGTGTAGCCAATGAGCTTTCTGCTCAACGTTTAAGATACTTGGTCAGCATTTGCTTTAGCAGTGCTTTCAGAAATCCTCCACCTTCCCCAGCTCCACCTGTACAGATCTGCTACTGGTAGTTCATGTACGCTATATTGTACAGCAGCAGCATGTCTTACTTGCTCACAGCAGCGTGTCGTGTGTGTAGCACAAGTTCTGTACTTGCTCTGCAGCAGCAGCAATAATAACAGCAGCAGTGCACCAGATCTATTCCGCCGAGACCAAACGTATTAAAATGGTCATATCCATTACCATGCTAAACGCTAAACACATGCTAAGTCAGAATTGCGAGATAAATAGGTCCAAACACCTTTTTCTTTTTTTATATTTAATTTTTTCATTCCGTGGCAGAAACAAGCATAGATCTTCCCTTAAAATAAGAGAAAATGCGGCCAAGTTCTGCAGATCGTGTGCTGAACATCTGCTCAGGACACCCAATGATGCAGATCTACAGATCCGTCCGTGTATTTCATGTCGACAGTCCGTCGATACTGTGAGCAGAGCTACGGTTTTGTGACGGCACTGACCTCTTTCCTCGTGGAATGAACCCAAAACCGACGATGAGGAAGGCCACGATGCCGAGGCTGGTCACCAGGATGAAGGCCAACATGCGATCTGACAGACAGACAGATGTTTAAGCATCAGCTGTGATAGACGGGTCAATGCCTGTGTGAGTGTGTGTGTGTGTGTGTGTGTGTGTGTGTGTACCGGACAGAGGTCTGCCGATGATGCTGATGCTGATGGACTCGCTCCATGCGCTCCAGTGTTTGCTGTTGGCGGAGCGGCACCGGACCATGAGCTCATACGTTCCTACCGGCAGATCCAACAACTCAACATGAGGCTCCCGCAAACGCTCCTTCATCTACAGACACACACGACACGTTCTAAATCTTCCTTTTTTGTTCTAACATTTCTAGAATGATTGAGGAACACTTTACAATATGGCTGCACTAATCCATGCTTAAGTAATGCACAGATAATCATAATAAGTTAATGTATGACTCATGAAGAACTAAGAATTCACTTTACAAAATCATTTGGCCTCTAAAACTGCTACAAAATCAAAGTCATATGTCTAACCAAGTCGTGCTCCAAATTTCAAGTTGATATAAAAAAATTGTTAAGTACAGTTTCCATGGTAATGCAGTGTCCAATTTAAAATGGTTTTCACAGCATGAATTTTGAGTGTTTCAAATGACACATGATTTATGATGATTTATGTATTAGTGCAGCCGTACTGTACAGTGTTCACAACTGTTGTAATTCAAGTGAAGGCCGTACCTTCCAGGTGTCTGGCTGAGCCAGGTTTCTGTAGCGCAGCTCGTAGACGAGCGTAATCCATCCGTCCCGCACCTGAGACTCGACCGGATACATCCAGGACAGCAAGATGGAGCGACAGGATCCACAGTGGCTCTCGTTCAGCATGATGTAGGACAGGTTAAATGGCGGGTCGGTCTCCACTGGGGACGCAAACACACGAGACTCATTAACAAACATGATGAAACATCAGCGCTGATGAAAACTGTTTTTCTGTTTATTACTGTGAAGCTGCTTTGAAACAATCTGTGCTGTATAAAGAGCTGAAGAAATAAAGCTGACTTGACAAGCCATTTAGGCTGCATGTAGTTTCATTAAACCTTTAAAATGAAAGGTCTGAATTCCCGTGTGAGTTTGGTGTAAAGCGTCACCTATATCAGCCACGTCCAGGCAGTGTCTCTGAGAGGTCAGCGACCCCGTGCCAGTGTGAGCCGTCACTTTCATGCAGTACATCTCCCAGATCTGAGTGTGTTTGGTGTCGAAGAAGCAGCTGTTGATGCCGCCGCTCACGTAATCGGGACAGTCCTGAGGAGCGCCGGTCCTGCGGAGACCACATGACCACATTTACTATGCATGACCAGCGTTATTGACCTCTACGTAAACCATCAGCCGACGTGAGGCGCGTCTCACCCCGTGCTGTACTGAAGCGTGTAGGTGACGTTGTCCTGATGATCGACCGGACGCCACCAGCAGGTGAAGACCTCCATGTTGGGCGATCGGCAGTGGTAAATATACGGCCTTGATCCATCTGCAACATAAACAACTGACTGAAGATCTCAATGATGACAAAGTACATCAGAATGAACACTTTTTTAGGCCCCTCACACCAATAATAATAACTAAATTGGCATGAGATATATAACGCACAATATCATTCTGTTTATTATAAGTGTGCTGCAGTTCTATATAGAACACCAGTGAACCTATTTTACGTGACGATGATAGTGGGCGGAGACAGAGCCGAATGTGAGTTTGATTGACAGTCACATTCAAATATCCTGCCTGAACATGAATAGATTTCCTCAGCTCTCTTTATCTGAATCTCCGCTGCTGCTCTGACATGTTGAATAAAGCATAATCAGATCAAGCGTGTGTTCATCGACTGATACTAACTCAGTTATTACACAGAGCAAAACACAACGACACAAAACTCTCCATTAAGCAGTTTTCAAAAGCATCAGGCTCCTTCAGTCTGTTTGAGATTATGACATGTGGGCTAATGCTAGCAACTATGCTAATCTGATTTAGCCGCTACGCATTCCTACAAAACACAGACACAGAGAGGGCGTTGTGAGCGAGTAATAAAGCACAGCAAAGAGCAGTTAAAACCGGCTTAAAGGTTCAGCAAAGTTTATGAAGTTCATACAGCATCACTTCAGAAGCTTTTACAGTGGATCTCTTACACTGTTATTAAAACCTTAGCATTTCTGTCAAATTTGCCTGAAATGCCCAAAAAAGGCTTACCCAAAGTAAACTGCATGCCGTTCATGAACCACCGAGTATATGCATAGTTTTGTTCTCTTTTGAAAGTACGGTGGAATGATAACAGGTTAAAGCAGTTCATACAAAAACATGAAAATACTTAAAATATTTTATGAATAATGCAAAAACAACAACTGAGAATATAAATGATTTTTATATTGTTTTTACAGATGAGGACATCTCCAAAAGTAGGTTTTGTCAGGTTTAGCTCACTTCTAGGTACAAATTTGTCCCCAAAATATGTTTCAAACACAGAAACTGAAGCACACAGTTTTATGAAGCAGAGTAAATTGAATTGGATTCAAACTCAAGTTATGAAGCCCTCGTGACAGAGATTACACACACACACACACACACACACACACACTCTCTCTCACACACACACACACACACTTAATATTATTAATTCATCATTTTCATTAGGATATGTACCTCTTATTAAAAAAACGCAACTTGATCCTAGAGAATTAGTTAATTAACCCGATTTCGGATCTGCCTTTTCTGTCAAAGATACTAAAAAAGGCAGTATCATCACAACAATGTTTCTTTTTAGACAGAAATAGTATCTGTGAGGATTTCCAGTCAGGATTTAAACCGTACCATAGTACTGAGACTGCTCTCATTAGAGTTACTAATGATTTGCTCTTATCATCAGATCGTGGTTGTATCTCTCTATTAGTGTTACTGGATCTTAGTGCTGCATTTGACACTATCGATCACAACATTCTTTTAAATAGACTCGAAAATTATGTTGGCATTAGTGGAACTGCATTGTCATGGTTCAAATCATACTTATCTGACCGTTATCAGTTTGTAGTAGTAAACGAAGAGAGGTCATATCGATCACAGGTTCAATATGGAGTACCGCAAGGCTCAGTACTAGGACCGTTGCTTTTCACTCTGTACATGCTACCCTTGGGAGATATCATTAGGAAGCATGGCGTTAGTTTTCACTGTTACGCTGATGATACTCAGCTCTATATTTCTTCGCGCCCTGACGAAACTTACCAACTCACAAAATTAACAGAATGCATAGCTGATATAAAAAATTGGGTGACCAGTAATTTCCTACTTCTAAATTCAGAAAAAACAGAGATTCTAATTTTTGGACCAAAAACTTCTTCACGTAATAACCTAGAATACTGTCTAACACTTGATGGCTGCTCTGTTAAGTCTTCGTCGTCAGTTAGGAACCTGGGTGTGCTCTTTGATACCAATCTTTCATTTGAAGGCATCTGTAAAACTGCATTCTTCCATCTTAAAAATCTAAACTACGACATATGCTCTGTTGTATTAGAACGGAACTGAGCTGTAGCAACACTGAACTGACTTCAGCTGAACAACAGCCAAAATGTATCATTTTCCTGTTATCACACACACACACACAGCTGATCTCGGGTCAGTGATCGCTCACACACTCATTGGACTGACAGCTGTTTGACAGTATGGATTATGCAGCTGTAAATAGCACACAATCAAACACAGCAGTCTGGCCTTCTCTCCGTCTCCACGGCGACCCGTCTTCACCTCAGACGACCTCACAACCTTTACACACGTTACGAATCAGTCTGCGGTTTCACAGCTACACGAGATCTTGATGTCAGAGAAACTGAGGAAAACACTGAACAACACCTGCAAAAATTCCACCATATTTCATCTGAACACGCTCTTTAATACCACAGACAAGTCTGAGCAAAACTCTTTCACCTGTAAAGCAGAGATTCCTCACTGAGGAGGGTCTATACGGGCTGTTCAGAGTTTGTGTCTCTGAACTGGTTCATTACGCACAGTAACAGTCATGACCGCGGGCAACAGCAGTCAGCCAATCAGAAGGAGGGAGAATCGAATGTGTTCCACTTCAGATCTAAACATGTAGATTCAGCATCACATGTTCATGTTCAACACCAGTTATTTTCAAGTGAAGTTACGCTTGTCTTTTCTTCTCTATTGTGACGTATATCTGAGTGAAAACGCTTCTCAAACAAGAACAAATGTAGGGCGGAATTGATTGGATGGCTGTGGTTTCCTATTGGTGGATCTCATGTGAGTGACAGGTTGCCCCGCCCTCATCATCAGAGAAGAGAAGAGATGCTGAAGAGGGAGGAGAAGATATTCTGATTCAAGATTATGAGGAACATGAATTTAAAACAATAATGATGTGCACCGATGAATCATTGTAATAAACACTGCAATATTACACAAAATATAAGATTTCTGTCATGATCACTCTGGAGTGTTTGGCACGGTAATGTACGGGGTCAATCTTTGGTCACAAGAAAAAAAAAAAAAAAAACAGAAAATAGCTATAGCTACACAATTATTAGTCCGAATGACTTGAAAATTGGCATGCAGTGTCTTTGTCCGAGGTGCCATGACTGTTTATGAGGACACTGACGTATTCGTTGGCCAATGAAATTTGAGCACCTATTAGACAAGGTTAACGGAGGCCAATCGGAATGAAAGTTGCTGGGCCTGTTGACTCGTGGCCATAGAGGTCTGTGAGAAATTTGAAAGAAATCAGCCACTGGGTGGCGCTAATGAGTTTTATGTCTCTGTAATCACACAGTGTTTCGTACATATCATAAGATAATCTCATTCTGAACAACTTTGCCTCAAGAACTACTGCTGTCAATCCAAACGTCCATTAAATATTTGAGATTATTTAAAAAAAAAAAGTTTTTGCTCAACCTCAATAAAGCCACTGCAGTACAGTCCCTAGTTGAATAATTATATTATTCAACTATAATATATTATAAATATATTATAAAATATTGAACTTTATCCTTTGGGTATCTATAACAGCGTCATTTAGAAAATGGGTGTGACAAAATATACTCAAAAGCCTATAATTCCTAAACGAAAACTCAAAACTTCATGAAATTAGATGGACACATGCAGCATATGATTCTAAACAAGCATGCCAACTTTTATGGAGATCGGATCACAGGTGCCGCTATAACTGTTAAAAAGCTTTAAAAACCATATATTTCCTTAGTGAATTGCCTGTATTGACTGTAAATGGTCTTTATTGTTTTCATGGTGACTTTAATGTGAGTTTTTTGATGTTCAGAATTCATTAATTTGCTTTCATTCCAGCAGCTGATAATATTCAAGGACGTATTCAACACAAATACTGTGTATCCAATTTTCACCGTTCAGTCTCTGAACAGACTCAAAACGGCATAAACTTGCTTGAGCTTCAGCGGGTGAATCGAGGATTCAGGGCTACAAACCGCTGCTTTTACCAACAACAGCCTGTCGTCATCTGTCGACGTCACCCGTGAAAGATAAACCTGAGCGGATCGAGTCACTGCGAAATATGATCACAACTTATTGTTCCTTCAACCAGCAATTTCTTTTATAAACTTTACAAAGAGCCACAAACAAATGAAATACAGGTTTGTGAAGATTTACTAAAAAGCATGAACACTTTACAATAAGGTCAGATTAGTTATTATGCATTAACTAACAGTGAACAATACAATTGTTCCCGTATTTAAACGAGTCCAACTAATGCATTGAACTAATGTCACCCAATGAAACCTTACTGTGAAGTGTTACCAAGGGGTCTTGCAGAACACACAGAGTTGCGTCTTCGCCTTTAAGCAGAAAGGCATGAGTCATGACCCTTTAGATGATCACATGATCTACAGCGACTCATAAATGCCGGGCGTTTCTTAACCATTCCACTCAATCCCAAACTGGAAAAACCTGCCTCCCCTCGTATAAACAAAGACTCATATCAGGAGATACGACCGTCCCGCACACTTTACTCCAGCTGGTTACACAGATGAAGAGGTTAACAGTGACTGACCAATCACATGCACATAATGACCATAATAGAGTGCATTAGTGCCCGCCCACTTTTTCAGCGCCGTTGGTTCATTTCATTTATTTCTCCCATAGGGATTTTTAAAAAGTCTTTGTTAAAGCGTTATAAGCCATGAACCAAGCCATCCAGCTAAGAGGAGAATCACAACACTACAAACTTTGATTTGAAGAACAAAAAAAAATTGGACAAAAATACAAAGGTACAAACCTGTGAACTTAATGGCTTTAGTGAGAGAAAGAACTACAATCCCATGAAGCATAATTAAATTAAAAACTATATATTTTAAGTTTATGCAAAATATGCATATATATTCAAATATTTAAGTATTTTGAGTCAATCTCGATAACATTTGCGGTGATTCACGGGAGTGGGCGGGGCTAAAAGGCTCTTTTTTGCTTGTTTCGACCCTTTGATTGGTGGGATTTTTGTGCAGCATCATGGGTAATGTAGTTTTTCACCACAAATTCTACTGTTAAAGAGTATTATTTTAAAAATAAGTTGAAATAATGTGGGCTGACAGCTTCAGCAGAATCAACTATTGATTCCAACCTCAGCGCTTTTTATTGTTACAAATCAATTTCCCTATGGAGAAAAGAATGAAAGAGTTTTTACTTCCGGAACCGACTATATAGAACTTTATTGAGACACACAGACTGAAAACTTCACATCTGAAACACATTCAGCTCAATTAACATACAAATGAACTCATTTGACATGTGTAATCGGATTGTTATTTACAGATTATAGCATCGTACTGCAGATTTGCTGCATTAATCCTGATAATGAGATTTATTCACAGTCATTCAGTGCCGTTGTGAAGCTCCTGCTCTGATTCACTGACTTTCTTTACAGACACTTTCTGAGTTTCTGATTAAGGTGTTTACATGAACGAAATGCCCCATTGAAACAGGCGTATCTGTGGAGGGAATCTTAATTTGAATATTGTCTTAAATGCAAGGTGTATTTATCGTGTATTATTATTGACTGGATACTTGTCTCATAAAATGAGAAAAGATTGTTTGAAATGTTTGTCTGAGAACTGTGGAGTTTCACTGGTATCTAAAATGGTGGTGTCTTAATGACTATTTATTAAAATACATGAAACAAATGAAAACAATAACTTTTTTGGTGAGGTCAGTAGAAAAAATCCTTAGCATTGAGCCCTGCTATATTTTTAAAGGCACAGCTGATTGTGACATTTATTACAATTATTATAACGTTCCATCCAGCCAAATAAACGTTAAAAATAATGGCTTTCAATTATACTGTAATAATGTAGAATCTCACATAATTACAGAGCAATATGAGCTCATTTACGGAGTTTTGTTCATTCACACTGGTGTTGTGAACTTCACTCACCCTCCTGCAGGGCGGCGGCAGCGGCGCGTGTGGACGGATGCAGTGCCGCAGTGACCGTCGTCCAGTGCAGCGTCAGCAGCAGAAAGCACAGCATCACGCGTCTGTCGCACCAGAGCTCTGCAGCACAAAGACACACACGTCAGATACACACTTCACTGCAAAACCCTGAGACACACACACACATGCGTTTACTTAGCTATCTAAATGGGGACAGTTTGTAGAGTATTAAAACCATTAAGCCTATGGAATGCGTAATGGTTTTTATACTCTACAAACTGTACATTCTCTCCTAGGTACACACACACACACACACACACACACACAAGCGTCTCCTCTCTTGGTAAGAGTCATGAGACGCATCACAGGACAGAGTCATCCGTTGCCTGTAGCCACATTAACACACATTAAGCACATTCAGTTGGAGAGGAGGAAAAAAATGACATAAAGTGCCCCTAGGATGCTATTTTAAAGGTTTTGGAGTCTCCTGCGACAGGGTTACATGCATCCAAGAACAAAATTACTTTAATTGTCTCATAATATCCACTGCAGCATCAGCTCTTTTCTCTCAGTGTCTGAAACGCTTCGATCAAGGATTGAGTCTCTCTAAACCCCGCCTTTCTGAGAGCTGCTCTGCTGTGATTGGTCAGAAACCGAACACTCATTATCATATCTGAATCTCAGCTCTTGATTCACAGCGATACGAACAGTAACGATGGCGTCGGTTTTAGCGTATCAATCTCATCAAAGTGGATTTGCTTTGGCAGCAGAAAACAGCGTCTTCTCGACATGAACAACACGAACCAAACTCTTCCAGTCTCAGATACAACTACAGTGATTGAGGGCGGGGCAAAGACACGCTGTTTGCCGGCAGTCAATGGGCTGGCATTATGCAAATTAGTTACAAACCTACGTAGGTTCAACAGGAAGTGAGACTGAATTACTCGAAAGACTCGTTTCAGGCAGTTCAGAATCATTTACGACACAATAACTCCATTTATCTGATCTTTGATCACCATTGACACCCATGGGGCCCCTAGTAGTGATGGAGACCACCCGGGTGGAGCTAGCGAAGGAGATGACCACCTCAGTAGACCAGTAGCTCTCTGTGGAGTTGGTGGGTCAGGTGGGCATGGCGGATCAGAAACATGGACAGCATACATGACAATGACATGTATTGACAGACTCTTTGGACATGACATGGCTGGCATGGATGACCTCTTTGACATGGCATGACAGAGCAAGGAAAGTCATAAATGGCCTTTATGGCTGTGACTTGGTCCATAAACTTGGACTTGAAACCTCCATGGCCATAGATGGTAAGTTCAAAGCTAGACGGACCAAGCTCCTTGCTCGTGGTACTTATAGCCCCCTCCAAAATCTCTAGGGGAAACGTCTATGATGTACGGGGACTCTGGCATGGCGGCCATGATGTGACGAGGCTCATGGAAACTTGTGAATAATGCCTCTTTCTGCAGTCAAGCTTTCAATCACATCAGATCATGTTGACTGGAGAAACCCATTTAATCAGAAGATTAAAAAGAAAGAACAAGAAACATTTGCTTAGTGACTGTAATCTCACAAATAAGCTCTTTTCCTCGAAAGACCAAAGTTTGTTCTAATAACGTTACACAAAAGCAGAATGACGACATGCGTCTGTTATAAAAGCGTCTATAACTCATTAAGTCCTGTAATGAAAGCCGCGATTGTGCTGAATGATCCGTGTTCTTGTGTGTCCGGTGAGGATTGATAATGCTGTAGTCATGATCGCCACAACCGTCCGTTTATTCTGTTTCTGTGTCCCTAAGAACTCCAACCCGGTTCAATAATCCCAGACACACGAACATGAAGAGCTTCAGAAGTGAAATTTCTCTCAAAGCTCCATGTGAAGCTCCACACATGCGTTTGTACTAAAGCTTTTCCAATATCTGGAGGAGCTTAAGAGCTTAAAAAGAACAGCAAGAATAAGAGATTTACCCTCCGCCGCTATTGTCACAGATTAAACCAGCATGACGGATCATCTTTATCTGTCTCTGATCAATCGAGGGAGCGACACTGACATCAGTTAACCAGTCCTGACGCTATCAACTGACCGACAGGATTCAGTATCGGCCCATCAATGCAGTTATTACAATAAAATAATTACTTTTATAATTCAAAGATCTTGTCCATGAAGAATGAAGCTTACAAATGACTCTCTGTGGTTTCTGGCACTAATCTGAGCAGGAACAGGGTCAGATGGCCAGATCAGGCCGCACGCGCTCAGAGTCGACCTCTTATTAGGTCACTTCAGCAGACAGCAAATGACCAGATGGGCGTCTAGAGTCCAGCTCTCAGTTAATTAGCTGCTAAATAAGCTGCTTTTGTCTGCTGTGGGTCAAGATGACAAAACCTAACATCGCATTTACACACACAAACAGCATCATTTCTGCAGACAAACCGTTTGCACTGAATCACAGTAAACCAGCAGCAGACGTCTGAAGCAGCAGGAGAATCTTTAAAGATTTATTTCTGTTTACAGTAAGTACAAATAGCAACAAATAACACTTGAAATAGCAGGTGCAAATGGTGATAGATGCTACACAAACAGAAGTGATGTGTATTATTGCTTCAGTGGTGGGCGCAGTCAATGAAAAGGGCTTGTTGACTGTGTGCATTGAGGACACGAGCGCTTCATCTGAAACAGCTACAAGCTCTGAGAAAAACTATGAACTCCACAGACGACGAACTCCGGCAAACAAACACACAGTTCACAATATATTCAAACAAGCACAACACCATCATCAAACATGGAGAGAGTCTGTGTACATTATTCCTCTCGTGACACGACAGATCACTGTTGATTAACACTGAAGAACTAACCTTAACCAGTCCCTTTAAGACAAGTCATTTCACTCGGCGGCCATCTTTAAAAAGCCTCTCGAGCATTCAAGTGCACGTTACCGTTAAATCACACTATTCAAACAACCGGCTGAACAGAGACAGATCTTCAGACGGAGGCGTCGGAGTGAGTGATAAAGACAGACACTGGCTGTAAATGGCAGTGATATTAGTGTGGACTTCAGCCCGACTTCAGATCATAAAGCTTCACATGAGACTCACTTCAGCACGGACGGCCCGTTTCAGCGTCACGTTTACGAGTGACGTCTCTTAAGTGCACTTCACACTGACTGCATGTGAGCACTAAAGCCGGGTTCTGATCTGCTTTGCCTTTTTAATTGTCTTTGAGCTTTGGGTCACTAGAGCAACGTCTGACATGGGAAATCAACCCAACAAACTCATTAAACGCATTGTATGCGCTTGAGGACACGGACCTGCGCTGAAACCATGCTGGAAATCACAACAAGACCAGCGACTTACAGCTGAAAACACAGTGACGTGTGATGAGAATCTCACAGACAGACAGACAGACAGATAGATAGATAAATATCTTTCTTTGGGGTTTAAAGTGAGCTGAACATCACAATCTTCATCAGATTCTCACAGACCGACTGGCAGGTTCATTTCCAAACACTGTACAGAAACTAGAAACACAACTGTAAATTATTTAATCTGTCGGTTTTCTGCCTCGAGGCACAACGGCAGGAGAAGAATGAAGAGCAGCAATTACTTCTCCTTCATCCTGTCGGATCACAAATGGAGTTCAATGTTCTCGAAGGCGACGGTAAACATGGAATATGTTTTAAAATCCAAGCCATCCGTGAGTAAATAACAGGATTGGTGACAAACCTCCAGTACGAGGAACAGAAAACATTATGATGTAAATGTATATTTATGATTTTTTAATGGCATGTCTGCAGCAAAGCTCTCTTTAAGACAACAAAGTAAAAAAACTACAAAATAAATAACTATTCAAGACATTTATGAATAATAAAAGACTGAAATTCTAAAATACATTCAGATGATCCTTTAAAAAGTTATCAGTTACACAATAAATTATCTCTGAAATAAAAATGTCAGGAGTTTCCAGATGATATTAAACTATTTTACTTGGTTAATATCTGTGATTCCACTTTTTCTCATTCAGTTTCTTGCATGATATGCATAATCTGATCATATGTTTCAATATGACACATAAAAAACTATATTAAAGTAAAAAATAGGATATCTTCTTAAACTAAGAGACAAATATTATTGTTTTTCACTGAATGCAAATTAAAAACAATGACCCAAAATGTAGAGGTTAAATCATAGTAGTAAAAAAGTTTTGAGAGAGTTTCAGGAAAGGAAGAACAAACTGAAATTCCACTATATTCTGTGACCTAAACAGGATTTTGTCTCTTTCACCTCGGTGTGTTAAAGACTGAAAATCACCAACAACACTGTGATTAAAAACTTTACAAATCAATTTATTAAACTTCACTTTAATGAATCCTTGCTGAGTGCATCAGTTTCTTTTAAAAAGAGACGTACTGACTCCAAACGTTTGAATGGTGGTGTAAATATAATAACAGGCCTAATTAGACGACATCTGATCTGATGGGTTTGAACCGCTGCTGAAAGAGTAAAACGCCTTACTTTCGGTCATTCACAGTAGCGTGTGCCGCTGTCGTGTTGTGCCGTGTGCAGCTGACGTGCCGTGCTGCTCATGTGTGTTACTGAAGACGATATTTCACAGGTGACACGATGGAACAACCCGGATCCTCACGCCATATCAGATGACAACAGCTCACAAACTAACTCGAGTGTTCAGGAAACTGAACCAGACCGAAACCCGTCAGACCAGATTCACTCGTGCACGTCACCGCAAACAACCTCACCACGGGATTTTGTATCATCCTACATGAAATATGACGGATAGGGAATGAACCCTTAGGGAGAACCCTAGAAAGCATAAAGGGGGTCAACTTGAGCCATATTCTACACATATTTTGACTCAACATTTTTGTTAATAATATTTATTTTCTTGAAACTTTATGGATTATACTGTTGGACTGATACTGTTGTGACTTTTTTGCTGTGTGTCTGAATATTTATATCTCCATACTATATAGCAGGATTGTGAAATGAGCAGTATGTCTGAATTCACAGTATTCATAAAACATTAGGGAAAAAATGATCCAGATGACCTTCTACTTCTGCCACGATTCTGTTCACATCCAATGGACACGACACAACTCACTAATGTGACATAATTTGCATCTATACAAGGAAAGTGGAATAAACATGTTTGATATATAAAAACATTTATTCATCATCAATATTTCATTAATAGGACACCTATTTTCTTGAAGAAAACCATTAATTCCAATACCCTCTATGCATTTGTGTAGGTTTTTGATTCCTGCATTCTAGGATTAAAATGCGCAACCTACTGTGATCAGTTCAATCTAATTAATTACACAATGTGGCGACTAATTAATCGCAAATTAATCAAATTTGGCTGATAAATTACCCCCATAAGATCATTTAAAGTCATTATTGTGTTAATTGAGGAATGCATCAAATAGACATTACAAAAAGTAGCTTTAGTGTGATATTGTTTAAAGGGGCTCTATGTAAGTTTTTGACTGTACTAAAGCATAAAAATACCATAATATGTTTGCAGATATTTATTAAACATGCTCAGTTCACATATTCGTTTATTCCATATTCGGCGGAAAACACATGCAGCGAATTGCAGCCATGGAAGTCAGCGAACAAACTGAGTCAGAGATCACAGATTCTACCCGACCTAAAAAGCCTCCGCATCCATCTAAAAATCTCTATGAATGGGAGCATATTAAAACGCGATATCAGCTCATCATAAATCAATAAATCAACTAATTATCTTACAGTGTGTAAGTCTCCTCGCCTTCCAATGTCAGCTGAGCTCGCTCCTGTTGCGTGTCTTCAAACTGGCAACCCGCGAGTGTGAGGAGGAGGGGGCGGGGCAAACTATAATTTGAATTTGGACTGCAGTACCCATTTCAACCACTAGCAGTCATTCTTACATAGAGCACCTTTAACTATAACATGATATAAATATGAGACAAAAACTCATATGGGGGCATTTTTGCCCTGATATCTGAATTTTTGGGTCATTCTAACTGTGTTCTACAGGCTCCATCACTGTGATCATTTGTTAAAGAATGACTGAATTAACAGTCCCTGTATCACTAATCGAACGTCGCTGTCATGAACAGACTAGAGTTTGTTTTTCTTTGACCACCATATGAAGCAGAACCAAGTCTGACCCTGAAGAGCTCGAGTAAAAAAAAAAAAAGTCAAGCAAAATCAATAGCTTTCATCCGCATTTCACTGTTTATTGAGGCATGAAGATCCATCAGCGGACAGTGAACATCTGCATCTGGGTCAGTGAGGACTGCTGAACCATATAACACACACACACACACACACACACACACACACACTCACACACACACACACACACATGTTGGAATATGTGGTTTACGGGAACTCTCTATAGGCATAACGGTTTTTATACTGTACAAACTGTATATTCTAAACCTACCAATCTCAGAAAACTTTCTGCATTTTTACATTTTCAAAAAAACACTGTTTAGATTGTTTTTTAAGCCATTCGGTTTACGAGGACACATTTGTGTCTTCATGAACCACATATGCCAGAACACACTCTCTCTCACAAACACACACACACACACCGGACGAGTGTGTAAGACACATTAACACACAAGAGGAAGCGCAGTGTGATCTGAGCCGAACATTCAGACCTTTAGATGAGCAAAACAAACTGACCTTTAACGTCCCAGTGGACGCTTGATCAACACAGACGGCCGTAATTGGACGAACGCTAATGAAGATATCAGATACAGTGGACTAATGAAAAGTTCAACTGTGACTCTTTCATCTCAACACAATCAGCAGGCCGTTTCTCAGATCATCTAATGCGTCAGCTGACATCTGTCACCGTAACGTCATCTGATCAGTAGAAACCTCCTTCACATTCTCCAATGAGAACTGATTCTGAGTGATCTGTAACCCTCTCCAGACACCGCGAGCTCCGAGGACGATCATAAAATCATGTTTAATAGACAAATTCTCTGTGAAGAACTAAACTACCCATAATCCTATAGAGAGACCCACCAATCAGAGAAGTCACTGACTGTTTCCATGGAAGCATAAACTGGCATCAGATCTGAAACACTGCTTGATTTTGCAAAGCATGATTTTTTTTTTTCTTATGTGGCAGAATTGAGCTTCCAAAGAAATGCCATCAGACACAAGATAATCATCCCTGTACAAATACTGAATCACAGCTATCTACTACCAATTATGTTCATCACGGGTATTTGAAAACAAATAAACCGTTTGCAAACACTGACTGTTTTTACTATGATTGTGTCTAATTCTGTATATGCTGTAAACACACGTATGTATAATGTGAAGTCATGCAGCACAGTAACTGTACGCTGATGGACCGCAGGTCTGATCCGTGCCTTCAGTCATTTTAGCACAAATTCATCTGTCACAGTTGAACTGGGTCAAATAAAACAGACGTCAACAGGTCGAGTGACGCCCTCATCCTCAGAAACATCAACAAAACTACACCAGATGAAAGAAAACAGCAGTCGAGGACATCATGATGGCTGGCCTTATTTACACTCAGTTCCTGCTGAACACAGTGTGTTTTCTGAGCTCAGTTATTGGGGCTCAAATTCAAGGCTTTGTCTACTTGTGTACAATTCTGGTGCTGGTCGTCACTTGATGGTGAAAGTAAAACCAGAGCAGAACTGCTGGTGTGAACTACATAAACTGCAAAACGATGATTATATGTGATTATCTGCACTAAATCATGGGATCAGTCTTTGGCCATGTGAGGTGTGGCGTCCATTTGTGAACGTCGTCAGTTACTTTCAAGTCAAACGAGGCGTGCCGCGCCTTCATAAGACCAACAAACTCAAACGCACACAGAGCAAAGCCACGTTACTATATTTATACGCTCGATGTTAACGCACGTGTGTCACATGATCACAGCACGTTCACACTCGTCTCTAACACCAAACCTCATTTGTTTGTGCAGACATCTGAGATGAGCCTGAGGAAACATTCATCTTCTGCTTTTTTGCATGGAAACGTCTTCCTAAATCACACCGATCGCTCTTCACTGCAGTGTGTGTGTTAAAGTCATGAAATCAAAATGCACAGTTCTTGTTTTTTTTTTATGGAATACAGCAGTTTATCAGTGCACATCATTATTGTGTTAAATTCATAATCTTGAATCAGAATATCTTGTAGCATCTCTTCTCTGATGAGGGCGGGGCAACCTGTCACTCACATGAGATCCACCAATAGCAAACCACAACCATCCAATCAATTCCCCACAGACACAATCAAGCCCCGCCCTACATTTCACCTTGTTCCAGAAACCGTTGTAGTCACAAATTGGGTCCTCCCAAGCGATCCCATTGGTTCAAATTGCTTTCAACAGGTACTCTCTTTAGCGCCTGATTACAATTTATAATAAATAATGTTTCACTTTCAACTACGTTATAATGATCATTTATGCCTGCATTAGTTAGTTTATACTAGCATAATAAATGATTAGCCTGATAACTTAGTTTATACACACATTTGCACTTTCCCTACATATATCTCAATCATCTTTAATGTAATTATGTGTTAAATTAAGAGCTAAATGAGCACATATTTTAAATTATAAATAAAACTAATTAATGATGTTCAATTATTCACTTAATAGGCTTATTAACAGTTAATCAAGTGTAAGAAATGACTTTCAATTGGTTTTATTATGCACTAATGTGTCTTCGTACGCATTATATAGTAAGCCATGCGTATTTTAAATTAATATCATTCGAATATACAGAGGATAATCCTGAACTGACAGTTTGGGGAGACCCGATTTCGAGGGAGGACCTGATTTCCCAAGACACCGTTTCACTCGGATATACGGAACAATAGGGACGAAAAGATGAGCACAACGTCTCTTTCCGACTTTAAAGGTCGTGAGCGTTAGTATGTCTGAATCACTTTGATCTCTGAGGAATCATTGGAGAGCAGCAGGTTTGGTCCTAGTCGACCAGAGAACGATTAGTTGATTAGTGAGGTCAACAATTTTAATATTTTTACACGATGCAAAAAACCTCAGATAATTACAAGTAAAATTAAAGGCAGTATTGATGAAAGCAGCGCTTCTGCAAAACACAAAATTACACAAATCATCTGCTGTCAGAATCCACAGATTATTCACAATATTAATATTATTAAGGTTCAGTCCTCTGCTATGTCTGAAAGTCTATCAATTGAAAAGATGCTTTTTCAATATAGCAGCTTTTTTGTGTTCAGAATGTTTGTAAAGAGGAGGAAGATGAAGAATCTCATCTGAAGAATCTCTCGTTTTGATCAAATCTTCTCTAACTGATGATATGAGCTGAGGGAGAGTGTGATGAAGAGAAAAAATCACAGGAATGTACAGGGAGAAAAACATTTCTCTGAGTAATTGACCGGACGGTGAAAGTGTCTCTGCATGAAGGTGGTTGATAAATAAGAGAAATCAGTTCTATCATCTGGAAAGGAAAATTTTTCCTCCCTTATTTTATTTATAATAATGTGCACTGATGAATAACATGAACTGAAGAAGAAATATGGAATGGAGTCTATTTGGATTCCAAATTGACTTTTAAAATCCAGTCACCCAAGCAATGAGTTATGCACAAATGGGGAGAGGTTGTGTGTGTGTGTGTGTGTCTCATGACACAGGATGTGTGTTGGTGATTGGCGCTATCTGTGTCACACAAGCACATGTGTGTCCCGATCGCTTCAGCCCAACACAACGACCCCTGCGCGTGGATCTTCATGTTAACTCGCGCGCGCGATGATCGTCTCTTGATAGTGTTATCACGGAGCGCGCGTGCAGTTGTGAGGTGTGTGTGTCGGTTGTTGCTTCTAGGAAACTGGACGGCAGCGCAACCGACACACACACACACACACACACACTCTCTCTCTCTCTCTCTCACACACACACACACACTCTCTCTCTCTCTCTCTCTCTCTCTCTCACACACACACACACACACACAGCTTTATTACTGAGGACTTTTCGCAGTCAATGTTAATGATATTTACTCGCCCTGCATCTAATCCAAACCCTCACACAAACCTGTTGACAGAAACACATGACCGATAAAAACAAGACCTACGTGTTTTTAACACATTCACTTAGCAAACTTTGATGACATATACGATCATTCATATGAGATCTGATGACGCATTCCTTCAACACAAACAAGAACATACAAATAACCAAATATAAAGAGAGATCCATCGAACACATTCATAAACGTTTTATTTTATTTTATGTAGATTAATTAGTGCTTCGTAACAAATAAAATTTATTAGCCTATATTTATTTGGGATTACACCTCAGACAAGAACGACAAATCCTCTCAATTTTCACGCAACTTTCTGAGGTGAATTAATGAAACTCGCGGTAAACACGAATAATCGACCGACAGAATCTCGCGTTTAAACCCACAGATAAACAGCGCATCATGTATATTCACCATTATAAGAATCAATATTTTGACACCCGAAGGAATATCAATTAAAACACGGCGAATGTCAGCTGAGATCCGTTCAAGTGCATCATAAAGTATCAAACATCACTTTTATACGATAATCAAATCAGAAATGTCGCCGGTAAGTGTCTCCAAGTTCATAACGCGTCTGTTTTTCTTAGATGTTAAAGCACATTTGTTGGAAAGAGCGCCTACCTTCTTATAGATCCTGGAAAACGTTCCTGGTTTGCCTAGAAACCATAAGAGTAGCCGTGATCCTCATACGAACCGCGACCGACACGAACGGCGGCAGTCCGCCCGGTTCCGGTTCTTTACTTCAGATGTTCAGGGATTGAAACGGTTTGTAGTCCAGAGCCGCTTCTGATCCGCGCTGAGCAGCAGATCTGTTTCGCTCCACCTGATCGCACGTCATCCTGTTGCTGTCGGTGCCGCGCGCAATGCGCGCTCCTTTTCCACACAGCACTGATGATGATGATGATGTTTCGATGCGAGTCTCGTTTGTCGCGCAGGTCAAGCAGATGCAATGCGACAACGACATCCCGATCACACGAGCAGCTCCTCGATCATTTACACGAGCCTCTCTCGAGCTGAAACGCGAAGGGAACTTCGAGTAAGAACGTGATTCACACAAACGCTTTTAACGCAAATTTAACGCTGGACACCGGGGCTAGTTGTCACATCTTAAAAAACTACTTGTTTTCTCCAGCAATTTCAAACTTAGCCTATTGTTTTTGAACCGTGGTGAATTCAGTTCTATAATTACAATATCATCATATTTTTACATATGTGACCCTGAACCACAAAACCAGTCATAAGGGTCAATTTTTTTTTTTTTTTTTTTTTTTTCCGAAATTGAGATTTATACATCATCTGAAAGCTGAATAAATAATCTTTCCATTGATGTATGGTTTGTTAGGACAATATTTGGCTGAGATACAACTATTTGAAAATCTGGAATCTGAGGGTGCAAAAAAATCAAAATATTGAGAAAATTGCCTTTAAAGTTGTCCAAATGAAGTCTTTAGCAATGCATATCCACTCACAAAAACACATTTTTGATATATTTACGGTAGGAAATTTACAAAATATCTTCATGGAACATGATCTTTACTTAATATACTAATGATTTTTGCCATAAAAGAAAAATCGATAATTTTGACCCATACACTGTATTGTTGGCTGTTGCTATAAATATACCCGTGTGATTTATGACTGGTTTTGTGCTCCAGGATCACATATAGACTACATTCAGACAAGAGTCACTGTATAAAGATATAAAGATTGAACGTTTGTATTTTTACACAATCGTTGTCATTTTACTGCTTCATGAACTGTTAAACGCTGCCCATAATGTTCAAAGAAATAGTTTTTTGTAGTCTAGACTGTAAGCTTTGAGTCTAAACAGTAAATATATGACATAAATAAATAAGTAAATACTGAAAGCATAAAACAGAACAACTGTACATTCATTCAGTGTTGTCGATCAATACCAGACCGTATGTGACTCTGTAACCGAGGACAAATGAGTCACTGAATCAAATGGATTTTATTATATAATGTTTGTCTTTCGCTCGGAGCGAATCGAGATAAACAGCCTTCCAGAAAACATCATGAACTGCCTGAGAAAGATGTCGTTTATTTTACTCAAGGCATTGTGGAGCAGAAAGGCTGAAAAATTAAAATCATTCTGAAGCTCATTAAACGCTCTGAGGTGAATCAAGATCACGTCCATTAGCGTTATTGACGTCGATGTGAACATACGAGCATCAAACACACGATGCAGCAGACAGAGAGAAGATGATCAGTCGTCAGCTTCAGTTCAGTTCGTCCCAAATATCCATTCAGCGCATTCTGCACATTTAAACGAGTGAAGAACGTTCCTCTGCTGACCTTTGCCCTGCGCCGGAGGCGATAAGTTCTGCGGACGGAGCGGGAGATGCAGAGGGCAAAAGTCCAGATGAAGTGATTTATGACTCATAATTCATGCCTCAGTCTTGTTTAAAACACTGTGATTTAAAGCAGATGGAGGATTAAAATAACCTGTAATTATCCATCATTCTCAGAGGACGAGCCGCTCATGCAGAAGTGATCAGGATGGACGATAGATTGTGATTATCTCTGACACAAAACAATCACAATCTGTGTGACTAAACTAGGACATGATGCATGTTTGATCAACCATTCACAAAGAATTCACTGGATTCGACACTAAAACACACTGTCTGATAACAGCCTGAAGATAAAACGACATCATTTACTGTTTATTTAGATGAAGTCCTCACTGACACTGGAGCTGCATCTTCACTTCTCATCTGCTGGTGTGTTTAGTCATTACTAGATTAATGATTATCGTTATTATCATAGATAAATGTGTGTTTGTTCTGCGTCTGCATTAAATGATTCTATCAAAAGCTTCGTTGTGTCTGAACCAACAGAAAGTTAAAAACGAAATGTTAAAAACACACACCTTGTGAACAGTTCTGGCGTCTGGAAGATTCTGATAACAAACCACATCAACCGAAAGGGGGAAACACACAAATTCATCCTCATGCTGATGCCGGATTACTTTCCTTTTTCTAAATTAGCCTTTTTACATTTTCTTTCCAAACGTGCGTGTTGAAGACACGTCAGAAAACATGAAACCTCTGATATGATTCCAGAATCTCTTTTAATGGGTTCAAAACATCACTGCATCCAGATGAGACAGCTGTTCAATTAAATTATTAAAACTAAATCCGTAACATGATCTCATGATGGAGCCTCTAAAGGTCTGACGGACCTGCTCCTGTGAGAGTGACGATGACCAGAACTGAGTTTTCAGAGTTCAGTCTCGGAGCTCATCAAGTAATTATCAATAACTCTGGTGTTTATGTAACGTTACATAACTCCACACCTCCAGTTAATTGACTGTTGTCAAGATAAATGTACTGACAGAGAGAGAGAGAGAGGCCTAGTGCATGCTGGGATAGACTCGTGCTGTAGATCAGTGATAGCATACGTGTGTCATATATGTGACTGTGTGTGTGTTTGTCAAACACGTGAAGCATGTAACTGACCTCTGCTTTTCTTATCAGTAAGACACAAATTAGACGAGCATCTGCCTGTGTGTGTGTGTGTGTGTGTGTGACACATCAGGACACAAATGTGTATAATGACACAGGTATTACAAGGAGACTTATGAGGACATTACTCCATGTCCCCATTTTTCTAAAGGCTTATAAATCATACAGAATGAGTTTTTGTGAGAAAGTAAAAATGTGCACAGTTTCCTGTGATGGGTAGGTTTAGGGGTAGAGGTAGAGTAGGGGGAGAGAAAATACGGTTTGTACAGTATAAAAACCATTACGCCTATGGAATGTTCCCACAATTCACAAAAACAAACGTGTGTGTGTGTGTGTGTGTGTGTGTGTGTGTGAGTGTGTGTGTGTGTGTGAGTGTGTGTGTGTGTGTGAGTGTGTGTGTGTGTGTGTGTGAGTGTGTGAGTGTGTGTGTGTGTGTGTGAGTGTGTGTGTGTGTTGATCTTCTTGGTGCTGGTGTAATTGATCATTAGCTTCATTATTCTATATTAATAGCCATCTTCGCCTCAGTAATGTTCACACCTGAGGGGGACAGTGTTCATTATTTGACAAGTGTGAATATGAAAAATAAATCTGTCTCTTTTTTGCAATGTTATGTGTCTGAAACGATAAGTATGTCGTGAAAGTATATCGCCATTCGCCACATGGAAATGTTGGGCATAGCTAACGTTAAGGTAACTAAGCAAGGAGTAAGCACCTTTGGTGATAGAAATGATTGTAAATGAGCGTAAGCCCCGTACGGTCCGCCATGCTGGTTTGTCTACATCTAGCTAACACTTTCCTTGCGCTCAGGCAGTTTGGCGTGATTTGCCTGGAACGCTACAAAGTCGTGAGTCATGGTTTGAAGTCGTGACTTACGGGCTCAAAAACCTGCCTGGAACGCAGTATAATATACAATCTCTGGCCCCATTTCGGAGGCGTGCGTCTGACTGTTTCTATAGAAACCGGAGCTTCTAACGGCCGCGGCAGTGATGCGATGACGCCAATCGGCGATAGAGGGTATGCATAGACGTCACTTTCCCACTGGAACACGCTCCGTCAGCTGGGCTCAAAAGTGTTCCTTATAACATGTCAAAGAAACCCAATCCATGGATATTCACACGCAGCCAGGAATCGTGTTTCCTGACATTTATATGTGCCTGATTTTAATGCCGGGGAAATACATAAAGTCCAGCTGTTCAGTGACCTATGTATGTCATGATGAAAGGGAACTAATGATGGTCTTTTTTTCCTATTGTGTCGTATATCTGAGTGAAACACTTCTGGAACAAGGTGAAATGTAGGGCGGGGCTTGATTTTGTCTGTGGGGAATTGATTGGATGGTTGTGGTTTGTTATTGGTGGATCTCATGTGAGTGACAGGTTGCCCCGCCCTCATCATCAGAGAAGAGATGCTGAAGAGGCAGGAGAAGATAGTCTGATTCAAGATTATGAATTTAACACAATAATGATGTGCACTGATAAACCATTTATAATAAACTGCAATATTCCATAAAAAATAAATAAATAAAAAACAAGAATTGTCCATCCAATTACATCCAACAACAATAAAAAGCATCCATTAAGGATCAAAGAGATGATCGTGATAAAGGCAGCTGATTAATGAAAGACATTATAAGTGGGCGTCACGGGACAAAATATAAATATATGCTTCAGTATTAAAGTACAGTCATATGTGCCACGCTTTGAGTTCTGTTCATTTGTAGAGTTTGTTTTCAGTTTGATAATTGGTTCAGCTCTCCTCTGTTTGTCACTATGGTTACTAATTGATTTGAGTGTCAGTTCAGGTGTGTTTAGTTAATTATTTCATTAGATCTTTTGTTTGCCCAGCCCTGTGTTTCCTCAGTTCTTTGTCTGTCTTTGTTAGATGTCGTTGTGTTGTTCTGTTACGATTTTGCCTGTTCCAGTTTCCTGAGTATACTGCTATTTTGAGTTTTGTTTTATTAAAAGTATTGCTGCACTTTGATCCTGGCTTCTGTTATCCTTGCCTGCAACCAGTGCTGACAATATGACCATGATGGGTCTGATATCTGCGGTCAGTGGGACATCACACATGAACAGGAGATTGTCATGCGCAGGATTACAAAGAAGCTTTGAGGAGGGAAAATCTATCGTCTGTAGGGTTTAATCTTTGAGGCGTAACCCTCTTAAAATGAGCAACATCATCCAGACTCGCTGGTTCTTACAGGTCTGACTTTAAACTGAAAGCACGGGTAATTCACTCATCCTGGTTTACTGACCACCTTCAAACCATACTAGAGATGAAACAATATTGCAATACAAAAACACAACAATATACATTGAGTATAGTTGACCCAAAAATCAAATATATTAACATTCAGGATTTAGACTGTCCCATAGTACTGAGACTGCTCTCATTAGAGTTACTAATGATTTGCTCTTATCATCAGATCGTGGTTGTATCTCTGGATCTCAGTGCTGCTAATCCCAACAGCAGATCCCAATCTGACTTATGACCTGAAATGCTGCCTGAATCGAACGGTGCGTTCCAAACGGGATATATCGCCCTCCGAAGGGCACTTCGGAGTGAAAATAATCATGGCCGCCATACTGAAGGGTCGTTCCAAACCAAAGTGCTCTAAACTGGCCATTTCAAAGGGTACAACTGATGGACACTACGGGCCCCCATGATCCTTTGCACAGGGAAGTTGGTTGGAATCACAGAATGGGTACAGGAGGCTCGGAGTTCGATTTTACCTATAAACGTATATATAGGATTTTTCTATACTACTGCAATATTCATACAAGTTAGATTTGGTACATTATTATGGTCAAAATGACATTGTACTTTACAGCTCCCTTTATCAGTCCATTCAAATGTTTCATGGACACAATATACAATATGGTGCGATAAACCAAAAATAAATAAATATATAAACTAAAGTTAAACAAAAGGCGCAGCTTGCACAATCGATCCTCCTTGATTTTCTCGTTAAGATGACGCAGAAGTGCGTTCTAAAAAAAGAGTTTTTTTGACCCCTACATCCTTCATCCCTTCGAAGCTCTCACTCCGGAGGGTAAACCCTTTGAAGGGATCAGGGCATAGGGATGATCCCTTCCGAATGGAACGCAGGGATAATCATGCACTGAGCCTGGTTTCTCCCAAGGTTTTTTCTCCATTTTGTCACCTGATGGAGTTTTGGTTCCTTGCCGCTGTCGCCTCTGGCTCGCTTAATCACTGTTTTCTCGAGAGCTGCTGAACAGATAAATTAACTAAATTAATAACTAATGATTTTTACAATGGAAATGAATCAACACAATCAACACTGAACTTACTTAAGCTGGACAATGACATTATTTTCTTCAAGAGCTGCTGTACAGCCAAAACTAACTTTGTTGAATTATTCTTCTGTTATCACTGTAAAGCTGCTTTGAAACAATCTACATTGTAAATAGTGCTGTATAAATAAAGGTGACTTGACTACATTTTTGAATAAGTATATGTAATCTTTACTCCAGTACATCTGTGATGAGTAATGCAGTTACTCCTTAGATTTTGCATGGCAACAAACTTTTTATGCTGCAGTTTATTTCTGCTACAAAAGAAGTGATATTGCCATCTACAGTTTTGCTCTTACTCACCCAACCTGGTCAACAAGTCTACTGAAGGTGAGTGTGTTATTTCTGAATCACAGGTGTTTTATATGAGATGAGGCCGAAACCAGTGCAAACAGGCTTTGACTATTTCATTTTACTTAACTTTATTTTATTCATCTATTATACTGAAGAGACCTTTTTGAAGGATATTGGCTTACTGATGACCTTTTTCAGCACTTGAGCTTAACTGAGACTTGAGTGTCGGCAGACGTTCAAGAGGCTGTTGTGTTGATTGCAATATTGATGTGGTCAGTTTTATTTTCACTTTAGAAAAGAAACACATGATCGCTCGCCTCACAAAACACCATATTCTTGTTTTTCACTGGCGTGGACTAGTGCATCTCTGAGCCTAAATTCAGTACCAGTAAAACTGTTAAAATCAGACACTTCTAAGACTTTTACTCAAGTATGTTTTTCATGTACTCTTTAACCTGATAACATATTCTACACAGTGTTCTTGCCCTACTAACTTACTACACAATCACAGCAAAAGTTGTGGAGGGCTTGATGATCAGGAACGGCTGACCCTTGTGTGAATTTACCTAACCTCTCTAGAGAAAACTAGTCCTGTCCAAATAAGTTCACAGATAGACCGTCTTCTCTCACTCCAGACACTGCAGCTCAGCTCCTGATGTGGTTCACACTCGTATTTCCCTGCTGTGTGAAAAACTCAAGACATGACCAGATAGAAAAACATGAATCAATTCAAGAAATGGAGGCTCTGAGAGACACGATCGCTCTCGACACGCATGCAGTCTGAAGTCAAATGACTAAAACACACTCTATTATTACTAACGGAGGAGAGGTGTAGTAAGAATGACTTTGCATATGATTATATTAGTTTAAACTGCTTTTCAAACGCATGCAAATCGTCTTCCACCCTGATGATCATTTTCTTTACATGTATAAGCAAACGTCTGCCGTTTCTGCCACACATGTCTTGGGATCCACCGTCATATTAATTAAACTAGTACATCCCTCTCCTGGTTCCTGATTAAACATTGATACACAGCGGGAAAATTGAGGACATGTGATTCAAATGAAAATCAGACTCTGTTTACTGAATGATTAATGCAGCGCGGGAGGATCGTGAAACTCTTTCAGCAGAACATGAGCATGTGAAGACAGTTTCCACAGTTATTAAAGTCACCATGAAATCAAAATGGACAATTCTTGTTTTGTTTTTTGTTTTTAATGGAATATTGCAGTGTTTATTCTAAATGATTTATCAGTGCACATCATTATTGTTTTAAATTCATGTACCTCATAATCTTGAATCAGAATATCTTCTCCTCCCTCTTCAGCATCTCTTCTCTGATGACGAGGGCGGGGCAACCTGTCACTCACATGAGATCCACCAATAGCAAACCACAACCATCCAATCAATTCCCCACAGACAAAATCAAGCCCCGCCCTACATTTGTTCTTGTTTGAGAAGCGTTTCACTCAGATATACGTCACAATAGAGAAGAAAAGACGAGCACAACTTCCCTTTCGTCACGACTTCAAAATCATAAATCTAGTTACAATTTTTTTGTATTTTAATGTTATTATTATTTTATTATTTTTTTTAAAAAACATACAGTTATAACACTATACTGGGTAATATTACCTTTTGCAGACTTATCCTCATGGAGAAATCTAGCATTAAGATAATCTTGTTTAATGTTGTACATTATGTTGATGGAGGAACACGACTCCCAAACCAGCCTTAGAGGTTCAGCGCACTTTATTATTCTCAGACAGCTTCACAATGACCAAACCGCATTACTCTGAAAGCAAATAGGGCTGATTTTGTGTTGATGAAGTTAAATATCCATTTCAATACCAGGTGTGAGGACATCTCGCCATCAATGGTGTTAATCAGCCAAAGTGCTGCAGCCGCTAATGCTGTAAGATTCAGCGATCCACAATCCAGTTCAAAGACTGTCCTGATGAATCACGGGCTGGGAGAGCAGGTTTTACCACAGGAATGTGAGGTATACAAACACACCTGTGCTGTCAGGTGCTTCTTCTGTTCCTCAACGTGAGGCAAATCCGTCATAAACCTGTGGAAACCAGCTAACAGGGAACGTTCTGGATAAGTTCTTCCAGTAACTTTAATAGAACGTTTGTTCAAAGTAATCTGATTTTTAATAATGTTTTGAAAACATCACAAAACATTATTTATGAATCATTCATGGAACGGTTTATTTTTTCTGAAATGTTTTAGGTGGGCGTTCGTATAACGTTTTTTAAATGTTACTACTTGTTTCAGAACATTCAGAGAGCATTCAAAAGTAACGTTCCCATGAGGTTTGCAAAATGATAAAATGGAACATTCCTCTAATGTTTTCTCAAACATTTGCATAACCAAGAAAAAAAAGTTTTTAAAACAATTTTGACTGTTTAGGGAACATTCAGAAACAAGGTTTTCTAATTTAATGGGAACGTTAGTAAAGCGTTCCATGTTTGTGATCTGGTCTCGTGGGATCATCCGTGCAGGTGGTTGTTGAAAGTCGCCGTGACCCGCGTTCAGACCCGCGAGCACCTGTTAATCCACGCAGTGATTACCCAGAGTGCTCTCGAGTGGCCGGCGCTTTCTTTCACAGTGAGACACCGTGAGTCACGCTGAACCCACAGCAGCGTTTCCGAGGGTTTCGATTGCTGCCGTATGTTCCTCTGCCCATCTGTCATACAGAGATCAGTAATGATAGAGCTGCAGCAGCTCCTGAAGTGAATACATCAATGAATGAAAGCCATTTCTTCCCTATAGAACCTCAGCCTTGAGTGTTTCTGAGTTCAGCATGTGATTTTAGTTCATTAACTGGCAGAAATCACACAATACACTGACCACCAGAGCTTGATTTCCACATATGACCCACATAACCCTTTTTTCCATATGAAAGACTCACGCTGGGATCCTGGAAAAACACTAAAGCCGATGGAATCTGGACTCTGATTTACATTAAAGGGGTTGTTCAAGCAGAATGTGTTCATTCAGTCACCATTTACTCCCTCGTGTCAATCTAACCTGTTTGACTTACTTCAGTGGCAGAAGATATTTAGAAAAATGTCTTTGTGTCCATCAATGGAAGTCAAACCAAATCCATTCTGGTTAGCAACATTCTTCAAAATCTCTACTTTTGTGTTCCACAGAACAGAGGAAAGTCAAACGGGTTTGGAAGGACATGAGAATGATGATTTGTGGGTGAACAATCATGTTAATAATGTATGAATGAAAGTGTTTCACATGCTGAACCGTGAGTCTTCAGTTCTCTCATCTGAACATTTCACAGTCATGTTTCAAATATAGGGCCTGATGAATATTTCATTAATATTCCATGCAGCCTCTCAGTGCATCTGAGATCATAATAAACATTCATAATAATTATTAAATTTAGAAAATGTTGTTTGAAATAGCATTGACCCGTCATCGTTCTTTCCTTCTGCTTTCCTCACGGTTCTGACATGGATGTGACAAAATAAACGTGAAGAAATCAAGTGAACGGACTGAACAGAAAGTGCATATTCTCAGATTCTCATCCAGAGAAACGCCTCGTGGACGGGCTGCTTCAGTCGACATGAAGTAAAACGATTTATTTTTTATATAAAGAGCTTTCTAGTTTTATGGTTTGTTAGTTCTGGAATGTTTCCTGCCTCTTTTCAGCTTGTATTAATTCAGATTTGAAACATTGCCCTTCAGCAGACAATTATCACTCAGTGCAAACGTGTGGAATGAGCAAATACTGCAGTTTAATGAGAGATGAACAAGCTGTTCCCTCCGCTCTCTCTCTTTCTCCCGCTCTCTCTTTCTCCCGCTCTCTCTCTCTCTCTCCCTCTCTCCCTCTCTCTCTGTGCCCTTGAGTATCTGTCACTATGGATGAGTCTTCAGCGCTGCACAGAAGTCAGTGAAACGAGCGCGAGGCTGTTTGTCTTTATGGAGCTGAAGCTTGTGCTGATTCTCTCTGACGTGATTCATCTGAATCTTTGGAGCAGGAGGAGTTTGATTCCTCATGATGATTCCTCATATACCTTCCAGAGAGACTGCAAAACTCTTAATAGATAAGATTTATTATTCTTAGTATTTCATCCTAGTTTACAGTAAAAACATCTAAAGATCCTTTAATCAAGACCAACTGTCTTGATAAACTCAGGTGTTTGCCAATGAGTTAGAAAAAGAAATGTAAAAAGATAAATTCTCCTGATTATATTACATAATTCTGCTTCTCAAGTCTTGATCTGAGGATGTTTAGAATGTTTTACTGAACAACATAGAAATGAACAACAACAGAAACAAAACAATTCAGTCATTGACTTTTTAAATTTGCTATACAGGTGCATCTCAAGAAATTAGAATATCATGAAAAAGTTTTTCTGTAATTTAATTCAAAAAGTAGAACTTAAATATATTCTAGATTTATTAGACATAAAGTAAAATATTTCCAGACTTTTTTGTTTTCATTTTGATGATTACAGCTTGCTGCTCATGAAGCTGGAGTCAGTGCATCAAGAGCCACCACACACACACGTCTTCAGGAAATGGGCTACAACTGTCACATTCCACTTACCAAGACACTTCTGAACCAAAGACAACGTCAGAAGCGTCTTACCTGGGCTAAGGAGAAAAAGAACTGGACTGTTGCTCAGTGGTCCAAAGTCCTCTTTTCAGATGAAATTAATGTTGCATTTCATTTGGAAATCAAGGTCCCAGAGTCTGGAGGAAGAGTGGAGAGGCACAGAAACCATGTTGCTTGAAGTCCAGTGTGAAGTTTCCACAGTCAGTGATGATTTGGGCTGCAATGTCATCTGCTGGTGTTGGTCCACTGTGTTTTCTGAAGTCCACAGTCAACGCAGCCACCTACCAGGACATTTTAGAGCACTTCATGCTTCCTTCTGCTGACAAGCTTTGTGGAGATGCTGATTTCATTTTACAGCAGGATTTGGCACCTGCCCACACTGCCAATGGTACCAAAAGCTGGTTCAGTGACCATGGTGTTACTGTGCTTGATTGGCCAGCAAAGTATCCTGACCTGAACCCCACAGGGAATCTATGGGGTATTGTCAAGAGGAATATGAGTGACACCAGACCCAAAATGCAGATGACCTGAAGGCCGCTATCAAAGCAACCTGGGCTTCCATTACACCTGAGCAGAGCCACAGGCTGATCGCCTCCACGCCGAATTGATGCAGTAATTCATGCAAAAGGAGGCCCAACCAAGTATTGAGTGCATAGAAATGAACATACTTTTCAGAAGCCTGACATTTCTGTATAAAATATCCTTTTTTTTATTGATCTTATGAAGTATTCTAATTTATTGAGATAGTGAATTGGTGGGTTTTTGTTAAATGTGAGCCAAAATCATCACAATTAAAAGAACCAAAGACTTAAAGTACTTCAGTCTGTGTGCACTGAATTTATTTAATACACGAGTTCCACAATTTGAGTTGAATTAGTGAAAAAAATGAACTTTTCCACGACATTCTAATTTATTGAGATGCACCTGTACATGATAAATGTGTGATATATTATGATCATTTTGCTTCAACCCAAGAAATACTCTTAGTATACAATTCTTCTGAAAAATGCAAGTAAATGTTGCATGTCATTTAAATGTCCTACACATTTATTTGATGTGAGAGTCACTGGTGACATTGAGGGCCGTTTCAGCTCCAGTGTACATCAGCGGATAGTTGCTTTAGGAACAGCGCGCAGTAGTGAGGACGAGTGTCTGGGTTAGGGTTAGAAACACAGAACAAACCTTCAGATGCTCCGTTACTCACGGACCCATAGTTAACATTCTGCATATGAGCATTAAAGATTTGATGAATAAATGAGACATATGATAAATCATTCAACAAAACCTCTTCAAAAATGAATGTGGCTGGCGTAACATGAACATGCGTTTAGCTGCACAAAAGGACAGCTTTTTAATGCGACGCAGAATGATTTGAGTGTCTGATTTCTGCAACGCTATTGTGAAAAATCACATTTCTGAAAACAAATAGTTGTGTGAGCTATGAAAACAATGCAGAAGTCAAGGTCATTTCACAGTCCTTATATTGTTGATTTCTCTATCAGAAGCTCACCTTTATGCAAGTGAGCAGTGATGTAACATGCTGACTACCAATGGGATACTCATTGAGTCACTAGGCTCGGTTAAGATGTGCCTCACCCTGCCTGAAATGTAGGTTGGGAGTGAAAAAAGTGCGGCCAAGACAAACAGTTCTCTCTTCTCATGGTGGATCATACATCTATAGGATTAAAGGGGATATGTGGGATTCACACTCATGCGTTATGTTGCTAATAAAAAGAATGTAATTTAAGACGTCATGCATGAACACATCTGAACTCCTTTTTAAACTTGTAGGCCACAGAAGTCCCCTGGATGTCAATATGGACAAAATGTTCAGTTTACAGCAAATTCAACTGGACTGACCAAATTCCAGGATGTTAATTGTTTTGCTAATTTCTGCCACGTTTTAGACAAGGACTTTTTGGATTAACCCATTGGTTTAAGAATCTGAGGGTGTGACTTAATGAAAGTTTAAAGGCATGATGCTTCTTACAGGGAATAAACACAGTAAGTACTGCGCTGGACGAGCTTGTGAAACATACCTTTCCTCTATTCCCAACGTAAAAGAAAAAAGATGTCAGAGATGAGGTGAGTGCTGTTTTTGTTTCTAAATCTAAACTTAATTGATCTAAATTTAAACTAAATATATTGTTTTTCAGTTTTATTGTCTACAGCTATTATTTAAAAAATCAATAAAAATGTTTAAGGTGTAGAGTAAATTTAATAATGTGAGATTTATGTATGTGATGTAATGCGCAGTGGTTGTCATGTGAGACGGAAAAATTCACAGTAGATCTGTCGAGGTAGAAACGCTTGTGACGCGAGCTGTGAGTTGATTTCATGTCTGCTTCCCGAACAATGCTAGGAAGATTGTTCCAGAGTTTAGGTGCCAGATAGGAGAAGGATCTACCGCCTGCGGTTGATTTTGATATTCTAGGTATTATCAGCTGGCCTGAGTTCTGAGATCGCAATAGACGTGAAGGACTATAATGCATTAAGAGCTCGCTCAGGTACTGGGGAGCTAAACCATTTAGTGCTTTGTAAGTAATCAGCAAGATTTTAAAATCTATACGATGTTTAACAGGAAGCCAATGCAGTGTTGACAGAACTGGGCTAATATGGTCATACTTCCTAGTTCTAGTAAGAACTCTAGCTGCTGCATTTTGTACGAGCTGTAGTTTATTTATCAGGCGAGCGGAACAACCACCCAGTAGAGCGTTACAGTAATCTAGCCTTGAGGTCATGAACGCATGAACTAACTGTTCTGCATTTTTCATTGAGAGCATATGTCGTAGTTTAGATATATTTTTAAGATGGAAGAATGCGGTTTTACAGATGCTAGTAACATGGCCTTCAAATGAAAGATTGGTATCAAAGAGCACACCCAGGTTCCTAACTGACGACGAAGACTTAACAGAGCAGCCATCAAGTGTTAGACAGTATTCTAGGTTATTACGTGAAGAAGTTTTTGGTCCAAAAATTAGAATCTCTGGTCATCCAATTTTTTATATCAGCTATGCATTCTGTTAATTTTGTGAATTGGTAAGTTTCGTCAGGGCCGAAGAAATGAGTGGCGATAGGGACTATTACAAAGCACACAGACATGATGGCTATCATGATCAAAATCTTAGGATGTCACTGGAACGTGGACAGCACATTACAGCTCGGGACTCGCTGGATCGTGCTTCTTTTTCACACAATGGTTGGGGCGACAGGTAATCGGACGGCTATTCAATCGGTCTCCAAGTCCTGGTCACGTGCGTTTCTAGTCTCCTTCACATGTTCATCAGCGCCAGGGAAACTATCAGTAGTTGACAATGAGGGCCAATTGCCAACTGCTACTGACACCGGGTCCATTGGTAATGTTGTTGAACATCATGTGACTTGTCATTGAAGACACAGTAGTTCATGCATTCATTGAGACTGGTGCTGATGTTTCTCTTATCAGTGAAGAATTCAAAATGTCTACTCCTACTTTGCGTCAAAGACCCTTGGTGAAACAGTTTATACTTCTAACATCCATTTCTAGTGACACTTTAGATTTAGTGGGTACATTGTCTGGTAAAGTCACTCTGGGAAAGCGTACAGTGTCACATTCATTTCAAGTGATCAGAAATTGCTCAAAAGCACTTGTACTTGGTTGGGACTTTTTGTCTATGCACAAAATTGTGATTAACACGCAGAACATGTCTTTTCAGCTAGATGAGGACTCCATATCCTTTGTGGGTGTGGATCAGCTTTCCCTTAAACTTGTGGATGTGACAGTGTGTACCTCTATGGTTGTTCCTGCTCTGTCAGAGGTTGTAATCACTGCAAAACTTGCCTCATCCCACACAGGTTTGCACCCAAATGGCTACACAGGTGTGTTTGAGCCCTACTATCATGAAGACTCCAAGATAGGATTTGCATGGGCTGTGACAAAAGCAGATAAGGGTTCAATTTATGTGAAGGTGGTCAATCCCTCAGCAGATGACATTTCCCTGCACTGTGGTACTCCAATTGGTACTTTCCATTCCATTTCTGAGAATGATCAGGATGGTTTTGTGATAATTGAGAAAAGTGTGAACAATGTAAATGCTCAAAATGTGTTTGTGTCAAGTCAAGTGTCAATGCCCAAGTCCCCTGTACTGCCAGATCTCTCTAATTGTTTTTCTGAGTCTTCTGTGCAGATGCTGTGTACCTCTTTGGGTGATGAGGGAAAGGACATTACATACTATCAGAAAACAGATGCTTTGCTCTCAAGTGTCTATGGTTGGGTTGAAAATCAAAAGAGACCTAATCTTAGACAAGCAAAGGGGAGATTGAGACAACTTTGGTGGCAGGTTCCCCGTATGGTGTTGAAGGGTGGAGTCTTGTGTCGTACAGCCTGTAGTGCTCCAGGTAAACCCCAAACGTATCAGGTGGTCATTCCTGATGTTCTCATTCAGGACATGTTACATTATTTGCATGGTGATCCCTGTTCTGGACACTACAGTGCTGAACATACATTGAAGAGAGCTCAGAGTTTGTGTTTTTGGCCAGGAATGAGAAGTGCCATTGAACAGCATTGTGAGTCATGAGAAGCTTGTGAATCTCGGAAAAAGCCTGTTCCTCACCGAAGGGCACCTCTCCAGTCTATTAGTGCTGTGCGACCTTTTCAGTTTGTGTGCACTGATATCACAGAACTGCCTCTCAATTTCAGCTGTAATAGGTATGTGTTGGTCGTGCAAGATCACTTTACTAAATATGTCAACGCATATCCTATGGTGGAACAAACAGCCAGTACAGTGGCACGGTTGTTGTGTGAGCAGTACATACCTGAACACGGTGTTCCAGAGGAGTTGTTCTCTGATCAGGGACATCAGTATGAGTCAGAGATTTTGTAGGACATCTGTAAGAGATTAAACATCAGTAAAAAGAGAACTACACCTTACCACCCTCGTGGTAATGGAATGGTAGAACGGTTCAACAGAACATTGAAGGATCAATTAGCGAAGGTTCTCTTTGGTGGCGAATGGGACCAGTACTTATCTGTACTTATCAGTACTTATCATAACACTAGTGCAGATCAGAGACTTAAGCATGAGTACTACTTTAATAGGTATGAGAAAATTAAGACCCTTTAAAGTGGGTGACCTGGTGTGGATGAATGATCCAACTACACAAAGAAAGAAACTTGAGCCAAAATGGACAGGACCATATCGGGTGGTTACGGTGGACAAGGCTGGTATTGTTTACACTGTGTTGAATTTGAGAAATGTAAAGACAGAACCTAAGGTAGTTCACTATGAATGTTTGAAGCCCTACAGGTCCAAGTGGACAGAACCAGCACTTACTTCCACATGTGCTGGTCAAGATAAGGACAAAAGAGTTCAGGGGTTGAGACCACTATACACAGCTTTATCTGGGTCTCTCCCTTTGTCATCAGGAGGGCAGTGGGTTGAGGCTCCTGTACTCTCTTCTGTTCCTCATGTACGTAGACCTTCAGGTCGCATAGTGCAACTTCCTCATACTGTGCGGCAGCCACCTCAATTGGTTGAATATAGGGTTAGGGTTAGGGTCCTCAGTAGGTGGGGAACATGCATCCAAATGTGTGGTCACTCATTCGGGGCTTGTTATTAAAAGGCCTAGGAAGTTTTCTGAATGAAAAAGAAAATTGGGCATAAATTGTACTTTTGTTATTGTTTTGCAGTTTTACTGTTTTACAATGTAAAAACACTTGCATTTTCACTTTATGTAAATTATTTTCTATTCTGCCCAAAGATCTGTCATAGTGAGGAGGATTTAAAGAGAAAAAAAGACAAAACACAAGTTGATGAAAACATTTATTTTTGTACGATGGTTATAAACTGTTTTGATATTGTGTTATATCTTATGTTAACTGTGACATTTCAAAATGTGAGATTTATTTGTTTTTGGTATATTAGAAATGAGGACATTTCTTTTGCTAACGGGGGAAAAATGTTAGATTTAGTATGTATTCAGTTGTTATATAAGTGGGATAATCCGGTTTGTTTATGTATGTGACGTAATGCGCAGGGGATTGGCGCAACGACATGCACAGTGGTTGTCATGTGAGACGGAAAAATTCACAGTAGATGTGTCGAGGTAGAAACGCTTGTGACGCGAGCTGTGAGTTGATTTCATGCCTGAACGCCGACAAATAAAAGTCAGTAAAGTTCCACATAAAGCGTACGCCTGCATTATTTCGACGGACCCATTCTAAAGAGACTGGAGTTTCCTCATATGGTCTACAGCCCCTCTTACAACAATAATATTATCTACTCAAAAAAAGTATTGGGAACACTTTAGTATAGGGAACATGTATTCAGTATTAACCATGACTTTTCCCTCAATAAACTCCTAATTTACTACTTACTAATAGTTAGTGAGGTAGTTGTTAAGTTTAGGTATTGGGTAATTTGATTAAGGGATGCAGAATATGGTCATGCAGAATAAGGCATTAATATGTGCTTTATAAGTACTAATAAACAGCCAATATCCTAGTAATATGTATGCTAATAAGGAACTAGTTAATAGACCCTAAAATAAAGTGTTACCAAAGTATCTAATAGGCTGTGTAGTTGTAGCTCTTGACTTGAAGACATTTTGTTACAAAAGAATAATGTCTCATTTTCATCTTGTCAGTTCAAGTCAGGACAGTTTAAAAATGAAACTGGATCAGCTGGAGTGTCACTTCACATGGGACCTTAACAAAGATGATCTGGACTTACATAACCTCCCCAGTAGACTTGAGGAACAGGTCCGTCTGGATCTGTCAGGAGCTGCCCGAGCGCAGTGCTCTTTGATTTATGTGGGATTCCTTCTGGAGCACATGCAAGAAGCTCTGACCAACCTGTTGGAGTCTGAAAGACTTGTTAAAGAAAACCTTGGCGACAACTGTGAAAAGTCCCTCATTGTCACTTATGGAAACCTTGCCTGGGTATATTTCCACAGAAAGAACTTCCCAAAGTGTCAAAGTTACCTGAAGAAGCTTGAGGAGATAAAGGAAGCTTTACTAACTTCCTCAGTTCCAGAGGTGCTTCATGAGAAGGGTTGGGCCCTTCTTAAATTCTCTCAAAATTATAATGACAGAGCCATAGAAGTTTTCCAGGAGGCTGTGGAGCGAGATCCAGACAACAGTGAGTGGAATGCTGGGTATGCCATTGCTCTGTATCGCACTGAACCTGGCATATCTTGTACTGTAGATTCACCTGCAGTCAAACAGCTGAGACGGGCCATTGACCTCAACCCAAATGATGGTGTCCTAAAAGTTCTTCTAGCAATTAAACTTCTCCCATGTCCCAAGAGCTTCATGAGTGAGGCTGAACAACTGGTTGAGACAGCTCTGAATGACTCTCCAGAACATCCACATGTAATGAGATATGCTGCGATATTTTTCAGGGATCATAATTCTTCAGACAGGGCCATTGAAATACTAAAGAAAGCACTTAAATCAACAAATTCATGCTTCATCATCAGTAAGGAGTGTGCTACAAGAACAAGAAAATTAATTTAAACAAAGAAAAAAAGGGCAAGACTGAGATAGATGAGGCTCGAAATCAAAGCATATACCACTTAGAAAAGGCAACTCAACTAAAACCTTCCTTCATCGTTGCCATGAGTGCGCTCGCAGTTCAGTATGGAGAGAGAGGTGAGCTGGACGAGGCAGAGGAATTGTTTAAAAAACCATTTAAGACCGCTGAAAAGAATAATGAGCAGCTGAATGTGGTCAGTTCCAGCAGTACAGTAACAGATGTTAGGATTTAGCAATCGAACAATACAAGGAGTGTTTGGAAATGTATCCGCATACTGGTGAGGGCAAGAAAAGTGAGGGGAAACTAGAGGAAATTGCCAAGAAATGAATCAGGCATAACCCAAATGATCAGAAGGCCTAAGAAATACTGGAATTAGGTGAATGTTAAAAGGTGAGATGTTAGGGGACACCGAGAGCGGAGTGAAGCCTTCAGGCAATAGAAGAGGATGATAAACTTTGTGAGTCTTTTTAGTAATAATAACTTATACACATGGTGCATACAGACAAATATTTGTTCTTACTTTTCATTCTAATGTTGATCAATCTGGATTATTTCAAAGAATGACGCGTGTGCCGGCAGCTAGTAATTTGCCCAAACCATGTCCATTTAACTTTACAACCTCACCTCTTTCTCTCTCAATTTTCAGTGTAAATTTCAAAGCACTTTATTGGCATTATTTTGTTTACATGTAATATTGCCAGAGCTTTAATATACATAATAAAAATGTTCTGTTCTCTCTCTCTCTCACTCTCTCACCAGAGAGCAAGATCTTTAAGTGAAGCAAAGTGTGCATGCCACACCTATAGGCTGTAATTTTTCATGACATTTTTACTATTGTTACTCAGAAATAATGAATACTTTTATAGTGTCACTTATTCATGGTATAATCATATAGTGTACATTTTAAAAATTGGATTGGCAAATTCCTTGTTTCTAAGTTTTGTAAATGTCATCGATCTTATGGATGAATCATGATTTCTGGGTGAAAACGTTCATATATGCAGATTTAAAATGTTTAATGAATGAGACCTAATGGTTATTGTTATCTCTGAAATTGCACTTTTTACCTTGTAACGAATCTGTTTGAATTAGTCATTTGTTACCATTATGGAATATTGTGTTTTTGTGGGGAAAAACTGTAATGTATTAAAATCTATTAAAACTTATAAAATCTGTGTTGACAAATTCTCTTTGTTCAAATAGCTTTGCCTTTAGTGAAATAAAAGAAGATGATCCAGAGTAGAAGAATTCTGCTAAAAAGAAAAGAAACCTCTCTTCAGTGCTATGCTATGGGTGTAGGAAATGTTTCGTACAGATGTTGCAGTTGTAAGTGAATGTCGAGGCAGACGTGCTGCAGTGGTTGTTACAGACAGAAGGGTCGGAGACAACGGAATACAGGTAGGTGGTGTTTATTGAACTGACAGCAGTGACAGACAGTGATGCAGGTGAGTAAATAGCAGTTATGACGTTTGAATGATGATAATGGGAAGGGTGATACTGTCCTTTGTTTTGCAGGAGTGAGGATCGTGGATGGTAGCGAACTGGAGAGCTGGAAGGAGGAGTGACGAAGATAGGAGAAGCACACTGAGACGAGACCACAGGAGGAAACAGGAAACACGCTGGAATGGAGACGGTGAGTAACGAAGGAGTCCTTGAGGTAAGCATAGAGAGAGTCCTAATGCAAACGAGACCGGATGAAGACTGAGGTGAGTGTGAGCCTTTTGTATCTGTGGTGACTGGGGTGATGATTGATGACAGGTGTGCGTGTTCAGAACTCTGGTGAGGGAGTGCGCTGTGATTGGGTGATGGTGGAGCCTGGCAGGTCTGTGACAGTGGTGTTATTCACATTCTTTTTTTTCCCGGTCTGCAGTGGTCAGTATCTATCAAAAGTGCTCCAAGGAAGGAACAGTGGTGAACCAGAGACAAGATCATGGGCGACCAAGGCTCACTGATGCACGTGGGGAGCGAAGGGTGGCCCGTGTGGTCCGATCCAACAGACGAGCTCCTGTAGCTCAAACTGCTCCAGAAGTTAATGCTGGTTCTGATAGAAAGGTGTCAGAATACACAGAGCATCACAGTTTGTTGCGTATGGAGCTGCATAGCTGCAGACCAGTCAGGTGACCATGCTGACCCCTGTCCACCGCCGAAAGCGCCAACAGTGGACACGTGAGCATCAGAACTGGACCACGGAGCAATGGAAGAAGGTGGCCTGGTCTGATGAATCACATTTTCTTTTACATCACGTGGATGGACAGATGCGTGTGCGTCTCTTACCTGGGGAACACGTGGCACCAGGATGCACTATGGGAAGAAGGCAAGCCGGTGGAAGCAGTGTGATGCTTTGGGCAATGTTCTGCTGGGAAACCTTGGGTCCTGCCATCCATGTGGATGTTACTTTGACACGTACCACCTACCTAAGCATTGTTGAGGACCATGTACACCCTTTCATGGAAACGGTATTCCCTGGTGTCTGTGGCCTCTTTCAGCAGGATAATGCTCCTGACACAAAGCAAAAATGGTTCAGGAATGGTTTGAGGAGCACAACAATGAGTTTGAGGTGTTGACTTGACCTCCAAATTCCCCAGATCTCAATCCAATCGAGCATCTGTGGGATGTGCTGAACAAACAAGTCCGATCCATGGAGGCTCCACCTCGCAACTTACAGGACTTAAAGGATCTGCTGCTGACATCTTGGTCCAGATACCACAGCACACCTTCAGGAGTCTAGAGGAGTCCATGCCTCGACGGGTCAGGGCTGTTCTGACAGCAAAAGGGGGACCAATACAATATTAGGAAGGGGGTCATAATGTTATGCCTGATCTGTGAATATTTGTGAACTGTAAAACGTTTAGTTGTAAATTTACAATGAAATACTGGCAGCTGGGTTGCCAGCCACTTGCTTTATTTTTTACAGGACTACTACTGTAAACTTCTCCATGCAGGTCAGATCTTAATGTAACGGAAAAAAAAAAATGTAATGAATTGTGCCAAAATGTTTGTTCATCTTGTGAAATAAGATATTATTTGAATACAATGTATTAAATAAATCTAAAAAAGGGGATATGGGGACACCTACAGGTGACTAGGGTAAACTATCAGTGGAGTCGGCCATTTTCTCCTCAGTCGCATTAAGCTGTCTCTCTCCGGTCGAATCAGAGGTCAATAAGGTCAAAATTGTTCTTTTAAAAGTATTTTATTTCATATTTGAGTCATAAGCGATAGAGTTGACGGATATTTGATGTTCTATACTGAACTCACTGTTGAGTGCATTATTAGCACCTGGTATTCATTGTGTTTCTGTCTCTGTATTTTCTCGTTACTTATTTCCTCATGTATATTTATTTTTGACAGTCATGTGACCGAATGAGCTGTATTTCACATCTGTGTGGTGTCATTTCATATATTCCAGTAAATACGATGAGTGAGCTCAACCTACGTCTCCGTGTGGTCCTTTCTGGAAGGGTCGAAACAAAAAAGAACCAAAAAAGGGGGTTACACTAACAGATGGACAGATCAACACCATCAGACGAACACAGCAAAGCAAATGTGTCTTCAAAGCAAATCTGCTGGCCGACAGATTCCTTGCAGCAGTTCTGAGCATTTCTAATCTGAAGTGATTTTTAACCACTACCGCTGTTTTAACACTGAATAAGGACACACTTGACCTTTAACTCTCAAACGCCAGCACTGATTCACTCTGATCCTCGTTCAAACACTGAACAGCTCATTCATGTCAGATCTGTGAGTCTGATCAGATGGTGCGTTTCATGGGAAGTGATGTTGAATATTTTGAATGCGTCCTCATCTGTTGTGTCCTGTGTGTCATGCTTCAGTGTTTGTGATTGGTCAGTGCAGCTTCTTCCGCCCGCTAATGGTGACGCATCACAGTCTGTTACAACCATAGCAACGTCAGTTTCTGACATAATGACTCATGAGTGAACACTAGACAGTGAACTACAGACCAGCCGTAATAACAAACACCCTAGCAACCACACAGCAACACCCTTGCAATGCCATAGCAACCAGAATACCCTAGCAACCAGAACACCCTAGCAACACCCTGGCAACCAGAAATCTGTAGCTATGAGATAGAGACAACAGAAAAAATGTATCAATCAATCAGTCAATCAAAATTTTATTTATATAGCACAATAAGAACAACAGCAGTTGGCCATTGTGCTGTACAACAGGATAAACATCTATATTTATATATTCATCATTCATTAATATCTTTCAAACCAATGATTTATTGCAATGCAGAAAATGTGCAGAAAAACAGATAATATAATTACCTGAAATGAGCAAAGACAAAAGAAAAATATTTCAGTCGGTCGGGTTTCTGTGAATGAAAAGAATTATTATGCTTCAGGCTACAGAAGGTCTATAGATTAATCAGTCAATATACTGTAGATTAATGGAAAACACTTTAGTTTATCATGATGTTTGGCACCTTTATTACAAGAGTGACACCTGCTGTAAAACACACATATGCTGTGAGAACATTAAAGTGCTTTACATTCATTCACGATCAGCTCTCTCTTTCTCTCTCTCTCTCACAAACACATGAACTAACAGCAGCAAATAAACTCCGTCACGTGATCCGGTTCACTGAGGCTCTTTCACACCGACTCGCTGTGGCACGAGTCTCTGAAGAACACAAAGAATGACCTTTAGCCGTTTATTAAAGACAGAGAGCCAATGAAAGACGCATGAGCTGCGCTTCCACGGCTGAGCCACGAGGAGCCGCTGATCAGCCCGTCTGCTGGAGCTTCATCCATCCTCAGCAGTGTGTGAGAGCAGAATCAGTGTGTCCCAAAGCATAGCATGATGAAAAGAGTACGCCAAAGGTCCCGGATGGTCACTGCTCCCGAAGAGTGCATTTCTCTCCAAAATGGTAGGAAATTACTGTAAATGAAATGTGGAGGATTGTTACTGTGAGAAGACGATTGACAGTTTGTCCCAAAGCTCGCCTACTCTTCTGACACACACTCAAAAGTATGTACTTTTGCTCATTTAGTACATACTTTTAGCGCGTAGTGTGAGTACATCAGACTCAACACAATCTGCTGCAGGCGTCCGATTGGCTGAAGCACAGTAAGCGTCGGCCAATTAGATGAGCGAGTCAAATTTTCTGGGAAACCTTGACCGTTAGGCACTGCATTCACAATTTATAATTTAATGTATGATTTATTCATAACTCAACATGATATTGGAGACGATACAAGTTTTGACATTTAAGGCCCGCTGTTAAATCTAAAGTGAAGGGGCTCAAATCTCCTCAGCCACACGTGAAACATGAACGATTGATATCAGCTGTAATATTTTCTGAATCTTGTTGCCACAGCAACAGTTGAGACTCACAGACGGGTCAGAGAAATACACTTGTTTTCCCTTCTGACCCCATTGGGAGATAATTGTTCTTGTTTTAAACACAAATTCACTTCATTTTGATGCATTTTCAGAAAGCTAGGTTTAATATCTTCAGTCATTTTGCTCCTCCAGTAAATGTATCTTGATTTAAGAAGAGTTTAGATATTTGTGCTGGAAAACAAGACAGAAACACTGAGGAAGAACATAATTTCTGCAGTGTATAAAATCCAATTTTGTGTGAAATGTCTGGGCTTCCATACACTCAAGTATTTCGGATAATAAACGGAGTGAATGACGTGCGGTCGGAGTGACTCCAGATCTTTCAGACACATGGAGTAATAAAATCAGGACCTGCTCAATATTAATTAGATCACGTGACTAAAGGCTCTTGAGCAACAACATCAAAAATGAACTAAAGCCTCCTGAATTCACTTCCAGTTTTGTGCTGAAAAAGATGGATCGTCGCACTGCACACACTTCAGCTTGTATGATGGCGTGAGTGTGACACACGGATGAATCACTTCCATTTAATGCACCATACGATCACGTCAGAACCAGCGGGAGTCGAACAGAAGCAAGAAAGAAACAAACGCTTGATCTGATCAAATCTGATGATGTGTCACATGACTGAGTTGATCTGCATATGCAGGACATAGACGACCGATGATTGACTTCTTATAGAGTTTGGATCAGTAGCTCCAGAGTTTTGTTCAGTAGCAAATATCTGTTCATTTCCACTGAAATCACAAGGACAGAGCGAGATTATATTAGTTTTACATTTAATTTGTATTTCAATTTAGTCCATTTTTCACTCCAGTGTAGTTTAGTTTTGTTGGTAAGTCATGTTTGTTTTACATTAATTAATTTGATCATGTGAGGAAGCCATAATGGCCAAAACTAAATATCCTTTACAATTATTTTATTGTGTTTTAGTTTAGTTTAAATTTTCTCAGAAATGTTATTTTTATTTCAGTTAATGAAAATGTAGCTTTTGTCTTCAATGTGGTTTACAATAATAACTTTGGGACTACGGCAAGATGTAAGAAAAGAAAGAAAGATAATAATGGAAGAACTGACATTCCTCTCCTCCTCTTCCTCTCATTCCGGAGCGTCGGCACATTCCAGCTCTTCATTACTCAGACGAGGACGAGAGATGCTCCTTAATGAAGTAAATTTACTGTGATGACGGAACCGAGGCGCATTAACCGCTTCATCAGCATGTGACACAGAGAATCTCTCGGACACACGAGGACACGCTCATTACAGCCTCCATTATCACCAATCAGCTCCAATCAGCCAATCAGCGCTCATGTCCCAGACTCCCAGAGTGTCATTTGGATCAATCTAGAGTGATGTGAGTGTAAAAATGATGCCAGGTGAATGTTTATAGAGTGATATGATGACACTCTGTAGGCAGTCAGCATCACACCGGTTCCCTCAACAATAACCCAATAGGATTTTTCCATGTAGGCTTTTTGATTATTGGATTAATAAAAACAAGCTCTGTGATCAAAAAAAGTTTAAGATACTTGCACGTTTTATCCATCAAGTCAATTTTCACAGATGAACACAACTTTTATGAATTTTGACGTCTAAATGCAGTCGCCAGAAGTAAAAAACTAAAGCTAGGCTATAAGCGAACTACACCACAGTCATGTGATTTCAACATCTCCAACACTAAAGCTTCCCACACCTCTTACAGTTTTTATCTAAAAAACATTTTCCCTGAAAGTTTGAGTTAGAATACTTTATACGAGCACAATTATGAGCATAATGAGGCTGTAAAACTGGACTGAGCTCACCTGTTCGGCGTGATGATGTTTAATGTCCCCGACAGCCTCTGTAGTCCCATTTAGCCACTTGTTAAAGACACGTAACAGCTAAAGAAAAATCACGAGTGGTGTAATACTGATGTATTTTATGTCTGATGTAAGTATCTTGAGCTTGTGTTAACCATGGATCTTATTTCAGCTTTTAACTAAAATCCCATTCAAAAAACCCTTTGACTTCAGGACGATGGAACCGGATCATTTCCATGTTTTGGCCTACAAATTTACATCATACCTGTACCACTCTATAGAGGGAGCTGATGAGCCCAGATCTCCATCATAATGAATGAGATACAGACGTGAGACACGTGTTTAGAGAACATTCAGAAATAATGTTTTCATAATTTAATAGGAACGTTAGCAAAACGTTCTTAGAATGTTTTTTGTTAGCTGGGTGTCTGCTGATCTAGAATCAGTTCAAATCACACTAATAGTTCAGGTTTATATTTGACTTTGGGTTTGAACTGATTCTTGAGCAGGTGTCTGATAGTGTTTAGACTGAGGAACGTGTTCATCTCACAGATCAGATCATGAAGCTCGACAGTCCCTTTGATTTCAGCTTCAGTTCTGCCATTAATAAAAAATTTCAGTCAGGATTCAGGCCTCATCATATCACAGAAACTGGCTTCATTAAAATTACAAATGACTTACTTCTAGCTTCTGACCAAGGCTGTGTCTCAATACTAGTGTTACTTGATCTTAGTGCTGCTGGTATTCAGGGACAGGCATTAAGGTGGTTTAGATCGTACCTACCAGTTTGTTTATTTAAACGGGGAATTATCCAATTTAATGTCAGTAAATTATGGAGTATTAATTTATAAGTAATAATCTATTATCTATCCTGTTTTGGATCCTCTCTTTCAAACACTCTGTTGATTTTCGTGCCACATTCAAGACCTGGAAGTAAATGCCCACTGCTGTGATTGGCTAACAGTTTGGCATAAGTCATTTTCAACATCACAACTATTACACGTGTGGAAATGTTTTGAAAACTTTTGATGTTGAAAAATATTACATAGTTTAAACATTTGCCAACAATGTGAAACATTTATGAGTATTACATATGTTTATAAGTTTTGTTTGAGGCAAATAAAGTTTGCAGTGTTTCGTGTAAATGGAGTTATAAATGAATGTACCATTGTTTGTCATTCTTACAGGCTATTCTTATAGGCTATCGTTCATCTTTTTCGATTAAGTGAAAAACATATTCATTGCCATCTGCAGTGTCGTGTTTTAAATAAAATGAAATGTGTTGTAATGTCTTATTGACGACAAAACGGGAGACGTGATTTACTGAAGCTTTTATTCAGGATTACAGCAAATGGCTTTGATCAAAACAAAGGGTTTATCTCCTGTGTATATAACTGATCTTCTATCGCCTGTGGTAGATTTTACCCTACACACCACCGGACTTAAGTTGACCTGGGGAATCTCTAGTCAATTTATACTCTAGTGTACGTCTCCAGTCAACATCCTGCTGAGTAGGACGACGTCCCGCTTCTTATGAACACTATCACTTGGGAATCGGCAGGATTATGTTGTGTTTTGTGTTAGTTTTACTCCTGTGTTTGTTTCTTGTGTTTCATTTCAGTTTAGTCCTAATTGCATACTTGTTAGTTTCCTTGGTTACTAAATACGTTTAGTTGTCTGTCAATAAGTTTCCCTGTGTTTCTGAAGCGGGATGGATGATCTCCTTGCCCAGATGCTGCTGTTGAGGGAGAAACACTGTCCTTTCATCAGTTCATTGATTATGTCTTGTGGGTGTGCAGATCCTCCCTCACCGTGGGAGTCATTGAGGACAACGACATCATTAACTCCGACTCCCCAGGATTATCAACACCTCCAGTAGCCATCTCTCAGCCAACCTCATCCCAGCCTGGAGTGTCCCGGAAAATCAGAAAGACCTCCTGCAACATATCCAGAGGTGACGCCCATGCCCGCCATGGCATCTGAGCCTAAGCCAGCGCCCGCCGTGGACTACGAGCATGCCTGGAATTAGAGCCGGCCACAGAGTCCACCCTGGAGCCAGAGCAGGTCGCTGCTCCCGTCCTGAGGCTGGAGCCGATCCAGCAAAAGGAGTAGTTCTGCTGAAGCAGTTCTTTAATGAGCCAGTTGAGGAGCGCTGGCTCATCAATTTCGCTGCAAAACTCATCCCTCTCCAGCCCACTAAACTCAGCATCATGGATGACCTGATCCCACCCCATATCCTGCCCACCCCATTGTCACCATCAACCCTGCTGACTTTATCAAATTCCCCCGGACTTACCTGCCTCACTTGTGTCTCATAGTTCCTCGACTCCACCCTCGTCACAGATTCCCACCGGCTCGTTGGCTCCACCTCGAGCTCATTCACCACCAGCACGGCTCTCTGATGCGGATCCCCTGGCTACACCTCAAGCTTCCAGGCTCAGTTCCCTACCTCGACCTGTCAGCCCTTCAAATCCACCTTGGCTCTGCGCTCCCTCAACTCCACCTTGGCCCGTCATCATTAAGGCTCCACAGGGCTCCCTCGTCCCTCTGGCTCCATCTTGGTCTCTCATCACCCTGGTTTCACTGTGGACTTCCGGGCCTCCAGCTGCGCCTCAAACCTCCACCCGTCCAGCGTCACCGGGATCCTCCTTCCCTCCAGTTCCATCTTGATCCTCGCTCCCTCCGATGTCACCCCATTCTGGGAGGCCCCCGCCTCCACCGTGGTCACTCAAGCCAACGATGTCACCTCGATCCTCCAGGCCTGTGATGCCGTCCTGGGCTGTCGTCCTTTGATCTTCGTCGTCATGATTCAGTTAACAACCACAGCAGTTGTGAGAGGAATAAGGAGTTTCTGTGTGTGTGAGTGTGTCCGTGTGGGTGAGTGTCTGTGTGTGTGTGTGAGAGAGAGAAAGCATGTGTGTGTGTGTCTGTGAGAAAGTGTGTGTGTGTTTGTCAATGTGGTCTGTATGGCACTAGTTTTCTTCCCCATAAGCAGATCTGAAGCTCAGCACTGTGGTCTGTGTGGCTTTTCTAACATGAAACTGTGAGAAAAAGAGGGCAAGATAAAACTCGACAGCTGGACGGGACTTTACCGTTCCGTGTTCTGGTGTCTCATTGACTTCCTGAGCAAGTTTCAGTGTCTTCTACACCTTCAGTTCCTTCCATACCTGTAACACTGACACCAAGAGATGGCAGCAATACTGGGAATATTTGGGATTTGTCTGCTGTTCAGCAGTAAGTAAGCTTTAATCTGTTTGAATCTGTGAACAGGGGCATGGGAAGATGTTTTAGGTTGGGGGTGCTGTACGCAAACCCATTAAGAAACAATACCGAGTATATAACCCTGCTGAAAAAACCAGCATATGCTGGTTAAGGTAGGTTTTGGAGCTGGTATGCTGGTTTGAGCTGGTTTATGCTGGTCAAGTGCTGGTCCTATGCTGGTCCTGGACCAGCATATGCTGTTTTTTTCAGCAGGGAAAACACGTTAAAACTCCGGGAAACAAGCATATCGCTGAGAAAAAAGGAAGAAAAAAAATAGCTGAGAACACTGCACAGCCCATACACCAGGACATTTGACTGCACACGGGAAATACATTAGCCTAAGCGTTTAAACAAATAAAAAGTATAAAACTTTTTTTCAGAACATCCATGAGATTTCCATGCTCCACTTTTAAGTTACGTGTCACCTAACCACAACCTACAGATCCCAGCATAAACACTGATGCATTATTTGTTATTAAAGTATCAACAACATTCAGAAACATAAGAGCAAGCACAGGCAGTGCTGCGAGCATGATTTGGCATGGCAGAATGCGCACAACGAGCGCTTCCTTTATAACCACTAAAAAGATGAAAGTTCGTCGTGATCTCACAATGCTTCAATGACTGCACAATGATTCTTTAATAATCAGAGGATTTTCCAGCATTGAAAGCATTCAGCACTGACCAAAAACTCTGGTGTTTTGAGCGGTGAGTGAATCCTAACAATTCACTGCGTTCCAGGATTTTTTTATGCGTTACACGACAACGACAACAGCGTTTTGGTGGCCTGCAGCGTTTTCGAAAGTCTCCGTTTTCGAGGTTCAAAAACGCTGGTATAGTGTAAATGACAGGCGTAACCGTAGCAAAACATATGTGTTTTAAATCGACTAGTGTAAACAGGGCCTTGGTTGTTCTTTAAAAAAAACAACAACATTTTTATAGCCCATTTAAAGTGTTTATTACAAAACAAATTATTTAATTAATAATATTACAAAACAATTTATTAAATTATTTAATTTAATTAAAAAATGAATAAATGTAACTGAACAAAAATTTGCATTGCATTTACTGTCCTGTAAAAACAGGGGATGCTGCAGCACCCCCTATCTGTGAATATGTGTATTTCTCATCAGTACGGATCCTCGTGAATCAATCGATTCAGATTCATGTCCAGTAGAGCTTCAGACACACAACCGTCAACAAATAAACTGAGCATGAAGAATCACTTCAGGACTCATTTCAGCTTGAATAGTGTTCACTGGGTTTCTTCATATGCTTCTGAATGGAACAGAATAATGAAAGCTCATAATTAATCAATCTCTTCAGAATAAAGCGACAGTCAGTAGTTTTTCAACTGAATCAAATGATTTATCTGTAGGCCGTTCCACAGAACTGTAACACTTTCCTGCATCTGCGGCTCTGAGCCAACGCCCCGAACGCTTCACACGCAAACACACTTCACCAGACTCACATCGACTCTTTACCATCTCAACTCTTCCTCCTACAGCAATGAAATGATCTCCAGAGCTGAAGTCTCCTGTTTCTCAGATGTTTCTCCTGAGTTAAAGACTCCATTAATATTACTCTATCGCTTCAGAGGAGACCTCAACAATGTCTCAAACTGTCATGTTATACTCGTACTGTACATCAGCTACTCGTTTGTGTCTGATTTGATTCTCTTGATGAAGCAATCTAGGAGAAACATCTGAGACAAAGACGACACTAACATGAATATAACGGAGAACTCCATTAAGTCTCGTGATATGTGAAAGAACAACATTTGAGGAGTAAAAATCTTATTAATTTACATACATTTTTGTCATAACTTTACAAATATGTTAAGTTAAGCCTCAAGCTGTTGGTACCTGTTACTGGTCTAAGGTTTGGAATAATTAAGATGTTTTAATGTTTTTGAAAGAGTTTCTTCTGCTCATCAATGCTGCATTTATTTGATCAAAAAAGTAAAAACAGTGAAATATTATTCCAATGTAAATCAGCTGTTTTCTATGTGAATATATAGTAAAGTGTAATTTATATCCAGTGATCAAAGCTTACTTCAGCCTTCAGTGTCACATGATCCTTCAGAAATCATTCTAATATGATGATCTGCTGCTCAAGAAACATTTATGATTATTATCAATGTTGAAAACAGTTGTGTACATTTTTTTCCAGGATTCTTTGATGAATAGAAAGTTCAAAAGAACAGCATTTATTTGAAATAGAATCTTTTGTATCTTTACTGTCACTTTTGATCAATTTTTTAAATTTTTTAAATCTTAGCCCAAACTTTTGAATGGTAGTGTATGATGGTTTCCACAGAAATATTAAGCAGTAACAAAAGTGTGTGTGTGTGTTTTTGTGACATATCAGGACACAAATGTGTATAATGACATGGGTATTACAAGGAGAGGGTGACTTATGAGGACATTACTCCATGTCCCCATTTTTCAAAAGGCTTCTAAATCATACAGAATGAGCTTTTGTGAGAAAGTAAAAATGTGCACAGTTTCCTGTGATGGGCAGGTTTAGGGGTAGAGGTAGAGTAGAGGGAGAGAAAATACGGTTTGTACAGTTTAAAAACCATTACGCCTATGGAATGACCCCACAATTCACAAAAACAAACATGTGTGTGTGTGTCTGTGTGTGTCTGTGTGTGTAGAGGTGGTCTGAGTCTGATGTCTGTACAGTGTTAAATGCAGACTCACTATAGTTCATGAAGTGTTTGTGTGTTTCACAGGAGTGCAGGAGACGTCTTCAGTCATGACTGTAGAGATCCCACAGAAAGTTTATAAGATTGCCAGGGGTGATAATGTGACGATACCCTGCCAGTTTTCAATCCAAGCAGCGGATGCGGATGTCCAAATATCATGGACAGCAAGTCCAGATGTGCAGGGAGATCCAGCGGTAATGAAAAACTAACAATCAGTTTCATCTGGCATCTCTAACTCTAGACCTCGTGTTGATGTGTGTTCATGTTTTGCTCTTGTACTGTTTTATTTTTTCACAGATCGGCATCGTCACTTACCGAAGTTCCACTAAATTTACTAAGGTGCAGACGAAATATAAAGGCAGGGTGATGCTATTACAGGATATCTCGAAAGGAAAAGCCGACCTGCAGCTCCTGAGAGTCACTAACACAGACACACGCAGTTATGAGTGCAGAGTCGAGGTTTTGAATAACGAGGAGGACGGTGTGTCTAAAACGACCAATCTCATTGTCTTGGGTAAGACACACTTGCCACAAAAGTAAATAATTAAACATGAAAATTGATTTGAATTGAAATATTTTATTAGCTTATTAAAAGCAAACCATCCGCGAAGAAAAACAATTCCTAGTGAGCCGCTTTGAGCCTAGATGAACGAATAAGTTCAAATAAAACCGACATTTAAGGGATAATGTACAGCTGCATCACTTTTGACACCTGCGGTGTGATACGAGAGACATGAAAGAAGAGCCTGGATGAACATCGTCATACAGTGTTGTTATTACCGATCACCAATAACTGACCTTGAAATGGCAACTGACCAATCAGAATCAAGCATTTCAGAGAGTCGTACATGCTACGACGACCCGCGTGAATGAAATCTTGACCATGATCCTGTTGTTCCAGTGGCTCCATCGCCGCCCATCTGCAAGATTCAAGGGGTGTCAGAATACTATCAGGACATCAAGCTGACCTGTCTCTCGGAGGAGGGAACGCCCACACCAACCTACAGGTGGCAAAGATACAACACCTCAACAATGTCTCTAACTGTCCACATTCATTTTAAACTCGTACTGTACATCAGCTATTGGCTCATTTGTGTGCTAATCATGTTAATTGTGTTAGCATCTTGCTAAAAACATGCTAGCAGCGTAGGGGCAGTGTAGTTGCGCACGGCAAGCACCACTCGCACTAGTTATTGACCTTATTATTCAGAGATCAGAGCTCTTATTATTAGGAGATACGAGGGTCTGTGGCTCTACCATTGGAGAAAAGCGTAACGGCTAACTTGGATCACATGTGCCTTGATAACCAATCACATTACAGTCTTGACATCACTGAATTTCAAAAGTAAGCCGGCCCAGGCCCACACCCGCACCGTGTTTTTGCCGGGTTGAATCCAGCTTCAACCACTAAGATAAAAGTATGTGCATTTCACCTGGCTCCATTACTCTCTAAAATACAGACAGTTTTACAGTAATCTAAATTATGCATAACTGTTTGGTTACTGAACAGACATACTGATACTGGAGTTCTTTCACACGTTCACTGTTTCTCTCAAAGGGTACAACTGCTTCATCCTTATTTTATGTTTCTCTGGGAGTCTGGCAATTGTCGTTATGCTGACCATATTTACATTCCCAAAAATGTTATTGTCTGCCAGCACTCTGTCCCAAATTTCCCACAGTTTTATTGCATTAATTACCATGTCAACAATGGCAGTTTCCTGCACATCTGAAAAGACTTTGCCTTGGAGGCAACTTTTGGATCCTAAAACACAACAATTACTGTAATATGTTTCAAATGTCAGTACATGTAAATATGTACACATATTTTATTGTACTGTAATATGTAGTTCAGTTATCATCAATGGATGCTCATCTCAACTGGTGTTTTGCCGGTGCTGCACCCTTAGACCGGCCTGTCTCAAAGAGAGACCATGGTTTACATCATGGTCCATAACTGTGGCCCTTATCTCATCAGAGGTCAGAGGTCACCGCTCTTAGTCTTCCTCTCCACACACTCTCCCTCTCTGTTCCACTCTTCTTTGACCATCCTGATCCGTATCTCTAAACAAAATCAGTTCGAAGTCAACCCCTTTTACTAAAACATGGTAATGAGACTAAAACAGAACACCTGGGTCAACTTTCAGCTGAAATTACAATTAATGATTATTAAGATTTTCTATATTTCAAAATAATTACCACAGAATTTCATGGAATTTGCTATCATTGTGTTTTGAATGTGTTTTTATCAGTTTTGAAAGCAGTGTGTTAGCATTTGAAAAATGTGCTGAAAATATACATTGTTTTGCAGATGCTGAAGCTAGTTTCATGAAGTGTTTGTGTGTTTCACAGGAGTGCAGGAGACGTCTTCAGTCATGACTGTAGAGATCCCACAGAAAGTTTATAAGATTGCCAGGGGTGATAATGTGACGATACCCTGCCAGTTTTCAATCCAAGCAGCGGAAGCGGATGTCCAAATATCATGGACAGCAAGTCCAGATGTGCAGGGAGATCCAGCGGTAATGAAAAACTAACAATCAGTTTCATCTGGCATCTCTAACTCTAGAGCTCGTGTTGATGTGTGTTCATGTTTTGCTCTTGTACTGTTTTATTTTTTCACAGATCAGCATCGTCACTTACCGAAGTTCCACTAAATTTGCTAAGGTGCAGACGAAATATAAAGGCAGGGTGATGCTATTACAGGATATCTCGAAAGGAAAAGCCGACCTGCAGCTCCTGAGAGTCACTAACACAGACACACGCAGTTATGAGTGCAGAGTCGAGGTTTTGAATAACGATGAGGACGGTGTGTCTAAAATGACCAATCTCATTGTCTTGGGTAAGACACACTGAACACTTCAGACAGATGCTTATGAATTTAGTATGGAATTCATGTCATCATTCCCAGCTGAAAAAGTAAATTTACCATGGAAAATGTAGTAAAATTTCTCTAGTAAATTCTATAGTGTTCTTGAGTAAAGGTAGGCCTACTACAGCAAATTGTAGTTACTTTTTGCACAAATGGTAATTTGTTGTGGTAATTATACTACAGTAATAGGGTACAACAGGGTTAAAGGCGCATGTGAGTTTATTTTCCTCTAAACCACTAGATGGCACAAAAACGTTCCTAAACATCCGCTTTTCAAGATGCATGTTGAAATTCAGCCGATCCTCGACACGATCGCAGACAGCAGCGCAAAGTTGATTCTGCGCTAATTTGATCTGATATTTGATGTTTTTTAAAATGTTGTAGATTTAAGTAGCAAACGAGAATCGCTAAAATGATTAAATATATATTTTGAGACAAAGGTCTTGTTAATGATTTTCAGTTTTGTGCAAGGTCATTAAAGCAACAGTTTTCAATAACGGAAGAATATGTAAAAGTATGGTATTTGTGGTAAAAAGCCCCTGCAATAATTAACATGATAAGAAACAGCTTGATGACTTTCCCATTTGTTGACATGACATGGTTAGATTCAGATATTAAGTTGTTAAGTATTAAGATATTAAGTTAAGATATTAACTTAAGATATTAAGTTTTAATCATATTTAAAAATATGATATTCAAATATCATTTATTGTTACTATAGTAAATCTATATTTCATTATTATGGAATCTCCTTCAATGCTTTCAGAATCGTTACTTTTTAAAATGATTTTGTTTCTGTATTTTTAAAACATTTTTGAACAAGTATTAACTTAGACATTATTAAAAACATCTTATTTTAGCTGAAGTATTTGTATCAGTCTGTGTGTTTTTTGCCCCATGCTGGTTTTGCCCCGTGTGTCTGTGGGGTAACAGGTCCTCCTCACCACCTCATACATTTATAAGATTTTTAAACAAAATAAACCACTTTTATGATTTATTTTCACACAAAATCTGTTGCTCCATCAATGTTCAATACAAACATTTTTTATTTCTGCAATCATACACTATGGGAATAGTGAAAAGCACATTTTTTCTTAAGGTGTGGCTTTAGCCCTGTTGTACCCTACCTAAAATTCTATCCATAAAATGTTTACCAATGGAAATTTATTGGTGAATTAGTGCATGAGTATTTTTGCATAAAGCAACTAAAAAGCTAGGTTAAACACAGCCTCTGACGGTGAGGCAATGGCATGTTTACCAAGTTTTGCTCCAGGTAGTCGAGAGTTGGAAAACAAGGTGCGCTGCACTGGTTTTACTAGCTATATGTAACACAATTTTATATTTGTAGACGAAACCCTACATCATACTTATGTTAATCTTGAGATGCAGCTAAGTGAAACTTAAGCTATAAAAAAATGGTGCCGATTCAACACATTGCTGACAATGCTAGCTAGTTATGTCTCACAAAAAATTAGACAAATGTTATTATGACCAAAATTCATTTATATTTTCCTTACCTCTGCTCATGGTCAATGTGCACAACAGGTACATTTTCTTCTTTGGAGTTTAAAGGTGGATTGGTGTCATAATCACATACCGCCACCTACTGTACATTGTGCATCTACTATGAAAATACTCAAAATATCACTAAATATAAAGCCAGGATTGTCATTGCTAGATTTTAACCTAAATAAAATCAGTTTGAGATTATAATGATAATCAGTAATGCCATTAAATCATCAAATCAACAGAAAAGAATCAATGTTGTGTGGAAGTTAGTCTTACGACGTTTAGCAGACGTTGGGTTTTGGTTACTTGAGACCATGATTTCAAACCAACAAAATGTCGTCATAATCTACATTCTAGATTGAATACATTGAATTTCGGTCACCCGACTTGAACCTATATTCAACCAAACTGCAATGTCTTATGACGTCCTGTGCCTGCCTGGATTGATCGATTACATGAGACATGATTCTGTTCTGTATCTTTCAACATTCCTTCTGATGTTCATTCATGTTGATTTGGTGCTGTAACTAGTAGTAAAGAGGGAGAGATGATCGCTTCAGCTGAGGCACTACAGCGATCTGTCACCACACATTAAAGGGACACAAAAACACATTTATTGACTGAATTTGGTGATGAAAGCTGAGACTTTGTTTCATATCAAAAGTATCAAAGTACAAAGATTATTGTGATTATTGGATGGCAGGAGCTACAAATAATATTTAGTTAAGTTTTGTTCATGAATCATACAAAAACAGTACAGACTAAAGCCCAAAGTATACTTTGTTTTTTAATGTGTACGCTAGCATATGTGTACAGTCGAACACGTAGCCTTTCAAAGTAGTCTCCATTTGATAGTGAGCACGAACGCAGGCGGTCGACATATGTGCTCCAGAAAGTTTCATCTTTGTCCAGTGTCTGCACTATTTTTCTCCAGAAGTTATGACCGATAAAACGTCTTTATATTCCTTTAAACTAAAGTTGTGGCTATCTCATAACCCCTTCACACAAGCACTTATCAGTGCGGGCATCTGTTAATGTTGCGGTCTCCGGTATTTCGCTGTTGTTCCGTCTCTTTAGTTTCATTTTCTACAGTGAAACAACGGCCCAGGCCAGTACTGCCACCTTGTGGAACACTGCAGAAGAAATTCAATGCACATGTGTGACAAAGAATGGGTAACCCTAACTCTGGTTACAAAAATCAGGCGACGCACGTACAGTACATAGCACTGCTATTCTGGTGATGAAAAACTGAAGTATAAGTGGGCTTAAAAAATCTATTCTTTATAGATTTATGGATTTAAGAATCCATATTGGTTAATAAAAATGAGAATTAATTAACAAAACTCCTCCGGTTTAATTTTACAGTAAATAGTTAAATTATTGTTAGGTTTGTTCCGACTCAAGGGAACAACAAAAGAAAGGGATCAGAGTCCAAAAATATCATATTAAACCCAATTTATTTAGTCTAGGGGTCTGAATTATAAAGATAATAAATCAACAGTAAATAAGCGAACTATTAACAGAAAAATAAAGTTATCCCCTGTGAAGGCCTCATCGACACAACAGCCAGTGGCACAGATCCTCAGCAGAAACCACAAGAAAGTGAAGTGAAAGTGACATCTGAAGGCCAAGTATGGTAACCCATACTCAGAATTTGTCCTCTGCATTAAACCCATCCAAGTTAGTGCGCACACATTAGGATTAGTAAGTAGTGAACACACACACACAGAGCAGGGGGCAGCCATTTTGCTGTGGCACCTGAGGAGCTATTGGGCGTTCGGTGTCTTGCTCAAGGGCTCCTCAGTCATTTCCTGCCGATATTGAGAATCGAACCCACAACCTTCGGGTTACCATCTAACCATTAGGCCACGACTGCCAGGTCCTCTGCACAGACTCCGATCCGATCTCAAAGCAGAAGGAACTGGATGAATATTTGAATACTACTGACCCCGATCTGAAATCTGAATTGCGACACCACCTGAATCATAATCACAACATGTTCGTTGTTGGTCAGAGGAGAACGGAGTGACTGAGCCTTGTTTCTCCCAAGGTTTTTTTCTCCATTCCTTTACCTGGTTCCTTGCCGCTCTCGCCTCTGGCTTGCTTAGCTATTCAATATTATTGATCTGACTGTACTGAACTGAACTGAGCTGGACGATGACATCACGGTTTTCTCCAGAACTGCTTTATAGCTGAAATTAACTAATTTAATAATTGATGATCTATACAACAGAAGTGAATCAACACTGAACTGACTTCAGCTGAACAATGACAATATTTTCTTTTAGAGCTGCTGTACACTGAAATGAACTTTGTTTGAATCACTGAATCATTTTCCTTTTATCACTGCAAACCAAAGCTGCTTTGAAACAATCTGTATTGTATAAAGCACTTTATGAATGAAGGTGACTTGACTTGACTCAAATACAGTCACTGCGTTTGTTTGAATGAAACAATATGTCAATGAGTCTCATTACACAGTGTTGCTATTGACGATGGTCATTATCGGGGAATAACTGACCTTGAAATGTCGCGACTGACCAATGAGAATCAAGAATTTCAGAGAGCCGTGTAATAATGAACCTTACAGTCCAGAGAAAATTAATAAATATACTGTATATGCTACGACGACCCATGTGAATGAAATCTTGACCATGATCCTGTTGTTCCAGTGGCTCCATCGCCGCCCATCTGCAAGATTCAAGGGGTGTCAGAATACTATCAGGACATCAAGCTGACCTGTCTCTCGGAGGAGGGAACGCCCACACCAACCTACAGGTGGCAAAGACACAACACCAATAACATCCCTCAGCCGAACCCACCCAAGGCCACTGACAGTACGTGTGTCCGCATGTGTGACGACGCTCAAATACATGATTAAACCTTGTTTCCTGCATCACATGTGAGTGTGTGTCTGTCTCTCCTCAGTACTAGGAGTTTTGTCACTCTTCAATATTACCAGAGATACGTCCGGTTTCTACATCTGCACGTCCACCAATGAGATCAGATCTGCAACGTGTAATCTGACCCTGGCCGTCATGGCACGTAAGAAAAGCAGCTTTTCACATATTTTGATCTATAGTCATGACCAACTAAACCAACTCTTCTCTGTCTGTCTTCATCTTCTCCTGTAGCGTCCATGAGCATGGCCTCCATTGGTTGGATCATCGGAGTCACTGTAGGCGTGGTTCTTATCTTTGGAATCATCATCATCTGCTGCTGCTACTGCCGTCGGAAGAAGGAAAAGGCTGAGGAACACAGGATGGGGTACGACAGCAGAACATGGACACGTGTCATCTATACACATACTGATGGACTGGTCATGTAAGTGAACTGACGTGTGGCCAAGTATGGCGTCCCACACTCGGAATCTGTGCTCTGCATTTCACCCATCCAAGTGCACACACACACACACACACACACACACACACACACACACACACAGCAATGAGTATTGAACACACACACACACACACACACACAGCAGTGAGTATTGAACACACACACACACACACACACACATCTGGAGCAGTGGGCAGCTGTTTTTGCTTTTGTTTTTGTGGTTCATTTATGGCTCAGTTTGATATCAGTCCTGTGTTCATCATGCTCGTAGGCACCGACACTGATAAATAGTTTGGAAAGATTGTAATGTTTTGGACTAAAAAGCACAATGTCTCTGTTAATAAAACACAATTCAAATGAAATATTGTTAAACTGTCATAAAAAATGTCTAAGGGGATGCTGAGGAGCTCTGTTTATATTTAAGTGTGACACAATTCATACATACATCATGTACAACTTTGTTAATACTGTTGGTTTAAATATTACATCAGTAATTGTGCCTGATGCACACAATGTTCTCCTATATTACTGCTGTAGAAAAAGTGAAACGTCTGTAGTCTCACATTATGTGAAGTTATTAAACGTAATTTTGGGAGGAATACGCCCATCTAATCTTCCAATTAATACCAAGGTATAAAACCAGCATCTTACCTCTTCCCGTTGTTAGTTCTTTCGGCATCCCTCCTCCTCCCCTTCTCCTCCTTTTTGTACAATTTTGCCTGTTATGGGGGGCAATCAGAGCTCGAGTAGAATATCCTCTCCGAGCCTTATCCTTTTTTTCTTGGTTGTTTGTTTTATTAGTCAAATGAAAATTAAATTAATTAAGCGTCAAGTTATGCAGTTTAATATGTATCAAAGGTTCTTCTCAAAATGTAGCCTATAGCCTGAAGTGTAGAGTTATTTCTTTAAGTTTTATTTCTCCTATGCATTCTTTTACTGTAAAGACATGAATTTTGCTTGTATCATTTCTTTTCTACAGTTTGTAGCGATGCTTATGTACGCCAGTATTGAAGATGTTGAGTGTTCTGCCTATTACATTAACTTTATCACTCTTACTGCTAAATAAAATATAGATGTGAGGCTCATAACAGATTGTGGATGATTTCTGTTGAAGGAACCTCCTGCTGTTACATAACCTAAATATCAAAACCACTACACATACATTATTTACCCTATATAATGTTGTTAATAATAACACCATATTTTGTTCTCAAAACATTAGCACAAAAACGTTTATACATTTATACATGTTTCATAGTTTCTTGCTTCTGTCTCTGAATGAACCTTGAGTCGAGCAGCTCATGTTCTCTGAGCTTCAGCAGCGGACAGATGCATCACGAGACTGTGTGAGTGTGTGTGTGTGTGTGTGTGTGTGTGAGAGTGTGTGTGTGTGTGTGTGTGTGTGTGTGTGAGTGTGTGTGTGTGTGTGTGTGTGAGAGTGTGTGTGTGTGTGTGTGTGTGTGTGTGAGTGTGTGTGTGTGTGTGTGTGTGTGTGTGTGAGAGTGTGTGTGTGTGTGTGTGTGTGTGTGTGTGTGTGTGAGAGTGTGTGTGTGAGTGTGTGTGTGAGAGTGTGTGTGTGAGTGTGTGTGTGAGTGTGTGTGTGTGTGTGTGTGTGTGTGTGAGAGTGTGTGTGAGAGTGTGTGTGTGTGTGTGTGTGTGTGAGAGTGTGTGTGTGTGTGTGTGTGTGTGTGTGTGTGAGAGTGTGTGTGTGTGTGTGTGTGTGTGTGTGAATAAATTATCTGAAAATGAAACAGGAATAAAACAGGATTCCTCTTACAGTTTTTTACAGACACTAGGACACATTTCTCAATACTTAGGTCACTTTTTCAAAACTCTTCACACAGTGAGCACAACAGAAGTCTATGTGGGCTAAACTGAGGATCGATTATCATTGCTTTGGCACAAAATGCATTCAATGACTACATCTCTCAAATTACATGAATTCTTTTCTCACTCGGACACAACAACTGCCAAAACTCTTTGTATGTACAGGCCAATTTGCACATGCTTAAATACTGTTTTCAAAACTGTTAAACTTAAGTTCAAAACAATAACATAATACAAAACTGAATAAGACAGAAATTTGCTACATTTCTATAGTAATATAGTTATGAAATATATTCTGAATCTAAAAAATCAAATACTATCAAAACAATTAGATGAAACTGAACACCTACACAAGCATTAGTCTTTCAATTTCATTACCATCAATTCAAAGGGGGAAATTTAGGAATAATTTTGTTCTGTAATGTAAACATGGACCATGTAACATAAACTGCAGTGAATTATAAGCAGTAGAGAGTGTCATTCTTGTTTTGTAAAGAAATTTTAAAAAAGAAAACATCGTATAATGCTAACTGATGTTAGTGTTTTTATGTCGATGTTTTATGAGTGACAAAGTGTGTTTGCTCAGTGAAAACCTTTGCTAGTGTTCTGGAAGAATGAGTTGATTTGAGACGTGTGTGAAGTGTTTTGGTAGATTTAGTGCGTTTTGAATGTGAAGTTAACCTCTGTACCAAGATGAACGTTGGTTAGGAGAACTGTGTGAAGAGTTTTGAAAAAGTGACCTAAGTATTGAGAAATGTGTCCTAGCGATTGTAAAAAACTGTAATTTAAACTATTCATTACATCATTTTCTATACTTTCAACTATTTAATATTGTGTCTAACAGTAAACTTTGACTTTGACTGAGGTAATAAAAATGTACATGTAATATTTCTGTCTCATAGATTGGAGACTGTAAATGTGATTCTGATCTTCAGCCACCAGACGATGCTGTGGAGCGCTTATGAATAATGCAAATCAGCTGCTCGGTGGTGATTGGTCCAATAATTCAAACATGATAATGACTGGTGGATTTGACACTATCACTGACTATCACTTGATCAAACCATCGGCTTGTGTTCAAGAGTCTGTAGTGTGTGTGTGAGTATGAGTGTGTGAGTAACTGAGAGAGAGAGAGAGAGTGTGTTTTGTGCGAGTGAGTGTGTGTGTGTGTGTGTGAGAGAGAGAGAGAGAGAGTGTGTGTGTTGCCACTCCCTCATCATATTCCTCTTGTCAAACCAGTTTCTCTGGATCTGATGCAAATCAGTGTGTTTTTCAGTCTGATTATTAAATGGTGAGAAATGAGTTTCCAAGAGTTCACAAACAACATCTGACATTGAAAAAAAACTCATCACTTTATTGATTTGAATTAATTTGGACTAGTTTTCTTCCTCATAAGCAGGTCACACTGTCACAGCACTGTGGTCTGTGTGGCTTTTCTAACATGAAACTGTGAGACATATAAGAGCACCGGGGCAAGATGAGACTCGACGGCTGGGCGGGACTTAACTGTTCGACTTCCTGAACGAGTTTCAGTGTCTTCTACACCTGCAGTTCCTTTCATACCTGTAACACTGACACCAAGAGATGGCAGCAATACTGGGAATATTTGGGATTTGTCTGCTGTTCAGCGGTAAGTAAGCTTTAATCTGTTTGAATCTGTGAATATGTGTATTTACTCATCAGTACGGATCCTCGTGAATCAATCGATTCAGATTCATGTCCAGTAGAGCTTCAGACACACAACCGTCAACAAATAAACTGAGCATGAAGAATCACTTCAGGACTCATTTCAGCTTGAATAGTGTTCACTGGGTTTCTTCATATGCTTCTGAATGGAACAGAATAATGAAAGCTCATAATTAATCAATCTCTTCAGAATAAAGCGACAGTCAGTAGTTTTTCAACTGAATCAACTGATTTATCTGTAGGCCGTTCCACAGAACTGTAACACTTTCCTGCATCTGCGGCTCTGAGCCAACGCCCCGAACGCTTCACACGCAAACACACTTCACCAGACTCACATCGACTCTTTACCATCTCAACTCTTCCTCCTACAGCAATGAAATGATCTCCAGAGCTGAAGTCTCCTGTTTCTCAGATGTTTCTCCTGAGTTAAAGACTCCATTAATATTACTCTATCGCTTCAGAGGAGACCTCAACAATGTCTCTAACTGTCATGTTATACTCGTACTGTACATCAGCTACTCGTTTGTGTCTGATTTGATTCTCTTGATGAAGCAATCTAGGAGAAACATCTGAGACAAAGACGACACTAACATGAATATAACGGAGAACTCCATTAAGTCTCGTGATATGTGAAAGAACAACATTTGAGGAGTAAAAATCAAATTAATTTACATACATTTTTGTCATAACTTTACAAATATGTTAAGTTAAGCCTCAAGCTGTTGGTACCTGTTACTGGTCAAAGGTTTGGAATAATTAAGATGTTTCAATGTTTTTGAAAGAGTTTCTTCTGCTCTCCAAGGCTGCATTTATTTGATCAAAAATACAGTAAAAACAGTGAAATATTATTCCAATGTAAATCAGCTGTTTTCTATGTGAATATATAGTAAAGTGTAATTTATTCCAGTGATCAAAGCTGAATTTTCAGCATCATTACTCCAGTCTTCAGTGTCACATGATCCTTCAGAAATCATTCTAATATGATGATCTGCTGCTCAAGAAACATTTATGATTATTATCAATGTTGAAAACAGTTTTTTTCCAGGATTCTTTGATGAATAGAAAGTTCAAAAGAACAGCATTTATTTGAAATAGAATCTTTTGTATCTTTACTGTCACTTTTGATCAATTTTTTAAATTTTTTAAATCTTAGCCCAAACTTTTGAATGGTAGTGTATGATGGTTTCCACAGAAATATTAAGCAGTAACAAAAGTGTGTGTGTGTGTTTTTGTGACATATCAGGACACAAATGTGTATAATGACATGGGTATGACAGGTGGAGGGTGACTTATGAGGACATTACTCCATGTCCCCATTTTTCAAAAGGCTTATAAATCATACAGAATGAGCTTTTGTGAGAAAGTAAAAATGTGCACAGTTTCCTGTGATGGGCAGGTTTAGGGGTAGAGGTAGAGTAGAGGGAGAGAAAATACGGTTTGTACAGTATAAAAACTATTACGCCTATGGAATGACCCCACAATTCACAAAAACAAACATGTGTGTGTGTGTGTGTGTGTGTCTGTGTCTGTGTGAGTGTGTGTGTGTAGAGGTGGTCTGAGTCTGATGTCTGTACAGTGTTAAATGCAGACTCACTATAGTTCATGAAGTGTTTGTGTGTTTCACAGGAGTGCAGGAGACGTCTTCAGTCATGAATGTAGAGATCCCACAGAAAGTTTATAAGATTGCCAGGGGTGATAATGTGACGATACCCTGCCAGTTTTCAATCCAAGCAGCGGATGCGGATGTCCAAATATCATGGACAGCAAGTCCAGATGTGCAGGGAGATCCAGCGGTAATGAAAAACTATCAATCAGTTTCATCTGGCATCTCTAACTCTAGAGCTCGTGTTGATGTGTGTTCATGTTTTGCTCTTGTACTGTTTTATTTTTTTCACAGATCGGCATCGTCACTTACCGAAGTTCCACTAAATTTGCTAAGGTGCAGACGAAATATAAAGGCAGGGTGATGCTATTACAGGATATCTCGAAAGGAAAAGCCGACCTGCAGCTCCTGAGAGTCACTAACACAGACACACGCAGTTATGAGTGCAGAGTCGAGGTTTTGAATAACGAGGAGGACGGTGTGTCTAAAACGACCAATCTCATTGTCTTGGGTAAGACACACTTGCCACAAAAGTAAATAATTAAACATGAAAATTGATTTGAATTGAAATATTTTATTAGCTTATTAAAAGCAAACCATCCGCGAAGAAAAACAATTCCTAGTGAGCCGCTTTGAGCCTAGATGAACGAATAAGTTCAAATAAAACCGACATTTAAGGGATAATGTACAGCTGCATCACTTTTGACACCTGCGGTGTGATACGAGAGACATGAAAGAAGAGCCTGGATGAACATCATCATACAGTGTTGTTATTACCGATCACCAATAACTGACCTTGAAATGGCAACTGACCAATCAGAATCAAGCATTTCAGAGAGTCGTACATGCTACGACGACCCGCGTGAATGCAATCTTGACCATGATCCTGTTGTTCCAGTGGCTCCATCGCCGCCCATCTGCAAGATTCAAGGGGTGTCAGAATACTATCAGGACATCAAGCTGACCTGTCTCTCGGAGGAGGGAACGCCCACACCAACCTACAGGTGGCAAAGACACAACACCAATAACATCCCTCAGCCGAACCCACCCAAGGCCACTGACAGTACGTGTGTCCGCATGTGTGACGACGCTCAAATACATGATTAAACCTTGTTTTCCTGCATCACATGTGAGTGTGTGTCTGTCTCTCCTCAGTACTAGGAGTTTTGTCACTCTTCAATATTACCATAGAAACGTCCGGTTTCTACATCTGCACGTCCACCAATGAGATCAGATCTGCAACGTGTAATCTGACCCTGGCCGTCATGCCACGTAAGAAAAGCAGCTTTTCACATATTTTGATCTATAGTCATGACCAACTAAACCAACTCTTCTCTGTCTGTCTTCATCTTCTCCTGTAGCGTCCATGAGCATGGCCTCCATTGGTTGGATCATCGGAGTCATTGTAGGCGTGGTTCTTATCTTTGGAATCATCATCATCTGCTGCTGCTACTGCCGTCGGAAGAAGGAAAAGGCTGAGGAATACAGGATGGGGTACGACAGCAGAACACGGACACGTCTCATCTATCCAAGCGGCTGCTAATCTTTATTCCTCTGTGTTTGGCAGGACTCCTGAAGGAGGAGAATTCACAGACAAGGATCCTGAAGGAAAAGGGGACGGTCACGACGAACACGTCAGCTACGAGGAAGAACGGCGCGTGAAAAGCGCAAACAGACATGATCCGCAAGACGATCGCAGCGAGAGGAGCTACGATCGCAGCGAGAGGAGCTACGATCGGCGCAGCGACTACACCGACAGACGAGACGATCCCAGTGATCGCCGGGAGAGGTACGATCGAGATGACCGTTACGATGACCGCCGCGACCGCTACGATGACCGCAGAGACCGCTACGATGACCGCAGAGATCGCCACGGTGATCGCAACGACCGCTACGATGACCGCAGAGACCGTTACGATGACCGGAAGGATCGTGACGATGACAGTGACCATTACTCCGAGCGCTACGACAGCCGCGACAGGCCTCCCAGCGTTCCGCCCAATAAACCCAAAGACCTGAGACACTGAGTCCAGACACCGATCCTTCCCTCAGCTACGGAAGCCCATTCATCAGAAAAAGAATCATAATCATAATTATGAGATAAAAGGTCAAAACATTACACACAAAGTCATAATTATGACATAAAAAGTTGAAAATCTGACAGTTATTCCAGTTAAAAACTGGAATAGACAGTTATAATTTTAGATAAAAAGTCAAAATATGACATACTAAGCCATAATTATGAGATTAAAAAGTTTTTATCTCATAATTACGACTTATTATATGAACATTTTGACTTTTTATATCGTGATTAAGATTTACCAAAGCATGACAAGAACAAAAGTTTTTCATCCTCATATGCTGAATATGAGATTTGACAGAATAAAAGGGCTTTAATAAGTCTTTCTCTGGAGAAACCAGTCGACGCAGTGGCTGTTTTGTCAAATGTGAATGCCCTGATAATGGCGTGTCAGATGGATGATGGGATTGATGAGCTGTATAGTTTGATTTTACTGCTGTTCATGTATTGTTTGAAAGCCCCTCATCTCCTATTTAAGAGGGTTTCTGACTCTTGTTTGTCTCTGTTGAGGTTTCAACTGGGTTTTTCTGGGTTTTTACAGTTTTCCTAACCTCTCAATATTCATTTATAGGACTAAATTGTGAATCTATTAGACTTCAGTTTATTTCAGTCTATTTTCAGCTCATTGCTTTCTTTTTGTATTGTTTCAAAATAAAACATTCAAGCATATGTCTTGTGCTGGTAGAATAACTGGTTTCACCAAAGTTCCTCATGCAGTTCATTTAACATTCAGGCTTCTGTTTCACAATGTGACAAACAGTGAAGCTGAACTGCAGTGGTTACTGGTCTAACTAACCCATTTACAGCTGGTCATCTATCGTCCAGCAGCTTCTCTCTGTACATCTGTGGATCCGCACATAGATTATGATTCAATGTTATGAAAAGTGTCCCTGTTGTTCTTGTTGATTAAAGACGTCGGTCTGTGAGTTTTGCACCAGGCCATTTTAATTTAAGATGTTAGTAAATGTAATTATTCTTAAACATTAAATTTGGATCATGTCATGGGAAACATATTTACCTGTATATGACATAAAGGTATTGATCAACATAGAGAAGATCGTATAGTTTTAGATTAATTTGTACATTATATTGTATGTTCTGATGTCATTTTCCATGTTGTTTATTTTCTAAGATATGACATTATTAAAGGCATGTTTTTACTCAATATCTCTCAGTGTGGTGATATTTTGGAAAGTCAGTTTCTGTATAGACAAAACCCTTCAAGTGTTACGAAACATCTGCTTAAAGTACTCTGTTACTAACCTCAGTTCCCTGAGATAACGGGAACGGGAAGTATTGCGTTGATAGACGTGATGGGAAAATGTCTGAGCAGTTTAATCTGCGCTATCCTATGGCGTTGCAGCAGATCTGTGTGAACCAATCGATGCACAGCCCGCCAGAATGGGTGGAGCATCCGTCTAAATAACGGGCTCTTCTCGCCATAGGATTCAGATTAACTCGACTGAAGCAACAAACGCCTGGTCGTGAGTACAATAGCACGGCCAGCTACGCAATACTCGTTCCTCTTCTCTCAGAGAACCAATGTTATATGAGTAACACAGTACGTTCCCTAACGATACGGTTCACTCGTATTGCGTTGTTAGACGCGATGGGAACACAATCCAATCATGCCATGCTATGATTGCAGAACGACAACCGTTCTAAGGCCCCAGCCTAAGACACACGGAGATAAGGGCCGTTAAGGCAGTAGGGCTAAGTAAGGGCGAGGTACTCTCCCGAGACTAAAAAAAGGGTTCAGATCATGGATCGGAGCCTCAAGGGAAGGTACTAGTGGGTTGAGCTCACTCAAAGCCAACTAAACAGAGAGGACTCGTGCCTGTAGTGCAGGAATGTCCAAGTTGTAAAACGTGGTGAAGGTGGACGGTGAGGACCAGCCGGCCGCTGCACAGATGTTAAACTCCACCGGACCACGCCCAGGAAGAGGCCATGCCTCTGGTGGAGTGTGCTCTTACACTGATGGGGAACTAAAAGACTATTGAAGTGTAAGCCAAGGGAATGGCATCCACTATCCAGTGGGACAACCTTTGCTTTGTGACCGAGTGTCATTTGGTGTGGCCTCTGAAGCACACGAAGAGCTGCTCTGACTGTCTGAACTGAGCCGAGCACTCGATATAAATTCTTAAGGCCCGGACAGGGCAGAGTAAGATTAATTCTCACGCGTCTTCCGAGACGGGAAGAGCAGCCAGTGTAATGACCTGTGCTCTGAATGGATGAGAGAGCACCTTACGCACGTAGCCATGTCTTGGTTTGAGGACAACTTTGCAGTCGTTAGACCCAAACTCAAGGCAAGATGCAAGTCACCCACTCACTTGACTGATGCTAGTGCTAGCAGGAGGGCGATCTTAAGTGAAAGTGGCCATAGCTCGGCCGCCTGCTGTGGCTCGAAGGGAGGTTTTTTGAGGGCCCTAAGGATTGTCGGCAAGTCCCATGATGGGATAGTAAGGGGACTACTTCCACGCTCAAAGTCTACTTGGCGGCCATAGCAGCATACCTGTGCTCCTCTGGCCAGCCAGTCACTAAGCAGGAAGAACCTGGTTGCTCGTTTTCTGAAAAGGGACAGAAGGCTGAAGGCAGTTTGACACTCCCTAGCTTCCCTAGCCTTGGCCTGGGTGGCTAGGGGTTGAATTAGATCGGGCGACAGGCCGCTGCTCTGACACAGGGGACTGACGCTCATATAAAGGTTAGACCACGCCCCTGAAGGGGGGGGGGGGGGGGGGGTCTGCGAGTGAATTGAAGCGAGTAACCTCGTTTGATTGTCCCAAAAATCCAGCTCAACACTCCGGGGATGGTCTGCGAGCGTCAGAGTTTGATGAACGTGGCTAGGCATGGGACTAGCAAGCAACACGCTCAGAGGTGGAAGATGCTCTTTAGAGAGAAATATCCTCTATGAGTCTCACCTGATAGTTGCAGGGGAGGAGCGTCATTCTCAGCCGCTGGGTGTGAGTGGGAATTTACACAGAATAGCTCTGATAGTACTCACTAGTCGCAGGGGAGATGCTAAATCAGCTTGCATGCAGAGCGCTGTCAATCAGCTCGCTTGCTAGGTGTGGCTGAGTCAGCTTGATCTGCTGTGAGGCTCTTTGACAGCGAAAAAGCCTTTCTTCTGTCTCGGATTCCAGCGAAACAAACACAGCTCCGATCATGGCGTCCTCCATCCACCAGTTTTAGCATTTGTAAATGCCGTGCTTAAAGACGCTGCTGTCGGCCGCTTCAGAGTTCCTATTCCCAGTGCGAATGCAACCAGGAACATGGCCCGGGGGAGAAAATAGTTCTCGGGTATCTATCCTAGTGGCTAGTTCCTATAACTGAGTTCGGTGCGAAAGCCCCTAATGGGAACCTGCTGTTTACATTTGAAAAAAAAAATTAAATACATTTTATAAAATTACAACATATAAAACAGGCAACATGACTGAATAAAATCCTTTTTTTTGAGTATAGATCAAATCTACCATCATTAGGTACACAGGTCTCTTAACCAAAATGACTTTAACTATATTTTACTGGTTCATGCATTCCTGGAACCCTCGTGTTTAATAAATAGACAGTACAAAAAATATTTTAAGAAAAAACAAACAAGCAAGCAAGTACGTTTTGAATCCGTTGTGTAATGGATCCAGCGCTGCACAAAACAAGCACGTGACAGAGTGTGTGACAACATGCCCCGGTCTCCAGTCTCCACTACTTACAAGCTACTACACCGATAGAAACACTAGAGGGCGAAGTCCTTATTGATTCAAATCTAATATCAAACTTCTCAGTTGAATTAATGGCTTAGACTGACATTATGATCTTTTTAACCAGTTTAGTGTGGATTTGTGTAAAAGCTGTTCATGTAACGGGAACATTGAAGTATTGAATAAGAATAGGCCTACAGCATTTGTTATTCTTAGATGTATTGGTTATATAATTTAGATTTGTATAATTTATGTACTTGTATAATAATGAATAGGAAATATATGTGTAATAACGAAAGTGTGTAATTGTGTTGAAATAGAACCCCTCCTCGAAAGTTCTCGGTAACGCGCGCGTGAGGGTGGCGCGCGCCTCCTTTCCCGCAGACCCGTTACTCACGAGACGCAGAACAGACGGACGGAAGATGAAGCGAAAAACACGAGAAAATCACGGCCCAGATTCTACGACGGGTCACGAAATGGAACAATTTATAAGGATTTCACTCGTCAGATGCTGGATTTCACTCATGGCGTTCACAGGTGCGTCACTTTCTGAGAGTTTGGAGAAGTTTGCAGCAGGTTGTTTTCACTCTTCACGTTTACAGTCCAGTAACTCCACCAGCTTTGCTTTGATTCGGCATTCTTTGAGTTATTTAGTAACAGTAAAGCGGCTTTATCAGCACATTCACGTCATGTGATTCACGTTCATTTCAATGTTTATTTTGGTTTATTTGCAGTGCGTGAAAGTGAGCGAAATACAGGAGATGAACATTACAGCTGTTTACATATACCAGCATTAATGATCATCTTCAGTAGTTGAAATAGTTAAAGCTGTTACAGCAGTTGTTTGATTACCATGGCAACGGTGTAAAACTGCTTACAAAGCACTTACACCTCTGTGTTTGTGGAGGTTTCTGTGTAATGATGTGGGTTGATGTCTAACCTCTGTAATCAGGAGCTTTAACCCTCATCCATCCTCACTGAACATCTACTGCAGATCTGCTTGAGATTCAGTCAAATCAGTGACACTGTTACAGTTACAGATCAGTTCTGTTACTCCTCACTGTTTACTGTAAGAGGTGATATTCCCATCTCTCCTTACTCCTGTTTTACCATCACATTACTTTTAAGACTTCACAGCAGAAAGAAATACAAAAACATTGTTCTTTCTATTTAATAATTCCACCTGAAACTGTGATTTCAGAATACAGGACATTATTATAATCATTATTATAAAGTTTCAACAGCAGTTTAATTTGAAACTACAGAGTTTAGAACTTTAAAAGCCTCTGAAGTAAAAAAAAAAAAAAAGTAAATAAATAAAACCCCTAAATCTGAAACCCTTTCTTATCAAACACATGGTCTGTTCCCTTAGTAGTGAACACTCCCTGCTGCTGTCTTCTGTCTGAATCCCACAGGTCAAATTTAAAGCAGCTGTTTCTGGGTGTGTGTTTGTTTATAAACCCACAATCTGAGAGAAGCTCTTCTGTTCACTGACGAGATTGATAGTTGATATTCAGAAGCTCAGAGAAAACACAAGTGTGTGTGTGTGTGAGAGAGAGAGAGAGAGAGTGTGTGTGTGTGTGTGTGTGTGTGTGTGTGTGTGTGTGTGTGTCTGGTGGGGGGGTGCAGCGTATGGAATGTGTTTGTTCATAGTTTGATGACCTATTTTCAAATGTTCACCTTGTTCATGTGAAGTCCAATTTCCCTCAATATTTTGACATGAGATTGTTGTACTATAAAGTCATACTGTAATTTTCAGTCCAAAAACAGCATTCATTGTTTCCAACCTGCAAAAGTTACACTGTGGCGTCAGAATCTGCTTCATTTGAACACATAATCGCTGTGATGAACTGATAAAGCAGCGAGGATAACATCAAGTCCCTCCCTACATTTATTCTCATTGAATATCCGGTTTCGCTCAGAAATATGTCACATAATGGAAGTAAAATATATTGTGAACGCTGTTTCACGTGTGCTGAATCAGCTCTCAGTGATGATGATAATGACAGTGAGCAGCAGACAGAAACACTCACTCCACGTCTCTCAGTTTCTGTGGTTTATTTGTGATATGTGAGTGCTCATGTCTTCATGTGTTTTTCTGGTCTTCAGCGGTGTCGCGGTGTGAGGCCGTGCAGGTCTCTGTTCGTGACGAGCGGCGCTTTGCGATGCTCTTCCAGTCGGTGGTTCTGCCGTGTCAGTACAGCAGCGTCTCCACGCAGACTCCGGTCATCCAGTGGTGGTACAAGTCCTACTGCCGCGATCGCACGCGCGACGCCTTCCGCTTCCCCGACGCGCTGGCCGTCCACGGCTCTGAGCTCGGCTCTTCCGTTCACCTGGACTGCGGGGACGGCGGCCGGACGGTGCGCATCGTGGCGTCTGGACAGGGATCGTCCATCACCCTCGCCGAGCACTACAAGGGCCGAGACATCTCCATCATCAACAGTGAGTCGTTGAGTCTTCTGCTCAGAGACCAGACGCTTGTAATGATGAAGACTGTTCAGCTCCATGAAACATGATGGTACCTGAACAGATCCTGAAGTCAAACAATGATTTAGTGACATATAGATATATTTAAAAATATTCTGGCTCTTCCAAGATTTATAATGGTAGTACATGGGGGTGAGATTTTGAAGCCCAAAAAAGCACATCCATCCATCATAAATTAATCCAGGGGGTTAATGAAGCCTTCTGGAGTGAAGCGATGGGTTTTTGTAAGAACAATATCCATAACATTATTAACTATAATAACTAGCTTACTGCAGATGGCCGTACGCATCGATTTGCGGTGGAAGAGTGACCTCTGACCTGACGCATGACGTAATGACGAATGCAGAAGCACAGAGGATAGAGCAAAACAAAACACGGTCTTGAATTAGAAGTCTAAAACAAGGATTTATAAAGAGAAATGTCAGAGGATTTTGATGTAAGAGAAGAGGAGCTTGAGTTTGTTTGAACCGCTAGAGGCGTCTAAACTTACGATACTCCTTCATCTGCATCATACACCGCGTCACGGGTCACTCTTGTGGCGCAAGTCGACTTGTGCTGAATGTGTACGGTCGTCCGCCGTAAGCTAGTTATTTATAAAGTTTTAAATATGGATATTTTTCTTACAAAAGCCCATCGCTTCACTTCAGAAGGCCTTTATTAACCCCCTGGAGTCTTTATTAACCCCCATTCACTACCATTATAAAGCTTGGAAGAGCCAGGATATTTTTAAATATATCTCTGATTGTGTTCGTCTGAAAGAAGATAGTCATATACACGTAAGATGGCTTGAAGGTGAGTAAATCATGGGGTAATTTTCATTTTTGGGTGAACTATCCCTTTAAGGCCCGTTCTATAATGATAACTATACCAGCTCACGATATCGCTCTGTTTATTATAAGCGCTGCAGTTTTGTCGTCTGTCTCTTTAAATGCTCAGGCGCTTTAAAGCAGGATGGATTCTAAATGGCTGTCAGTGTTTTTATCACTCATCAAGTGGAAAAAAATCATTCTGAAAGTGATCCCAACGATCTCTCTGTGCCGTTATCGTTATGAATGATTGAATGATATGAGAATGATTTTTAGACCTATATCTTTATCATTACAGTTATTGTCCTAGTATGTCATAATTTTTTTTAACTGTTTATGTCATAATTTCAATAGACATTGCTTTTTTGGCATTTTTGTTGTGTACTTTAATTGTATGATAAAGAGCAAAACTAAACATCTCCTTTAGTGTTCCACTGAAGAAAGAAGAGAGTAAATGATGATTTCTGGTTGAATTGAGCTTGTAGATGTCTGTAAGTTTGACCATTAAAAAAACTCTTCGAATGCAGAATATTGATTTTTATTTTTTTTAACCTCTAATGGTTTATTTTAGAAGACTCAGAGTCAGTGTGTGTCGAGTCAGATCCTGCTGCTGTTAGTGGACTGAAGCGTTCAGAGACTCTTTAGAGTTTGAATAGAAGCGTGAGACAGGCGCTCACGATTGATAACATGGCAACACATTTACCCAGCATTCATTCAGAGCTGAAATACTGCTTCACATTTACTGTGTGAAACAGGATGGATTTTTGTGCTTCTCCCAGGAGTCACACACACACACAAACGCACATACGCACACACACACACACACAAACGCACAGTGATTTACAGTCAAACTTGGACGGTTTGAGTTTGAGCCTGAGGCATCATGGGAACAGCAGGCTGATATCAGAGGGATCTGAACACCACCCCCACCCCCCCAAGCTAACAGTGAACATTGTGGCAAGGTTCTCTCAAAGTTATGAACAAACGTTCTTACAGTAACATTAATAGAACATTTGTTCAAAGTTATCTGGTCTTTAATAATGTTCTCAAAACGTTAGCACAAAAACATTATTTATACATCGTTCAAGGAACATTTTTCTGAAACATTTTAGTTGGACGTTCGTTCAAATTTTTTAAATGTTACTACTTGTTTCAGAACGTTCAAAAGTAACGTTCTCATAATGATAAAATGGAATTTTTTTTAACGTTCAAAAAATAAAGTCAGAAACATAGGAAATAGAGTCATCAGTGTCCTGCAGTGAGTTCGGGTCCGTACTAGTGACCGGTTCACGTCCATCCAGCTGATTGAGACGCACCCAGTGTCTCCCTCCTCACAGGAAGTGCTGCTCATTGTACCGACGGTTTCCTCTTCCTGAAATTATTCTGTTTACTCACTCCAGCGGCCGCAGGAATGACCAAATCCCTCCCACATCTGACACTACAACTCCTCACAATGTGCATTTGATCCAACAAGAGTCATTTTCTGACTGGACTGTAAAGAGTGATTTTTTTTTTTAGTTTATTGTGAGTATCGTGTGAAGAGACCGTCAGCTTTACATGTACATGATGATTTATTAAAGATAATTCTACACAGTCAAGATCAGTATTCAGTTACACTCGTCTCATGTGAACATGTGATGTTTGAGTCATTATTAAAGGGTTAGTTCACACAAAAATGAAAATTCTCTCATCAGTTTCTCTCTCTCATGTCGTTCCAAACCCGGAAGACTTTCGTTCATCTTCGGAACAAAAAATAAAGAAATTTTTAATTACATCCTAAGAGATGTCTGTTCCTCCATTGAAAGTCTATTCACCCAAAAATCGGACGCTTCCAAACGTTCATAAAGAGAGTAAAATACATCCACATGAATGGAGTGGTTTAATCCATGTCTTCTAAAGAGACGAACACTTTATATGATGAACAGATTGAATTTAGGCTTTTATTCACATATTGATCAGTGAATGTACACAGAGCATCAAATATGGTAAACAGAAGCTCAGTCACCAGTGAGGTTTGTTTTTGTGTTTCAAGCAAGCTTCCGTTGATCTGTATATATGTGTTCACCAACCCTAAGCCTTTCATCTCTGAGATTCATTAATAAATATCTTCATTTGTAAATGAAAGTCTTATGGGTTAGGAATGACGTTAGGGTGAGAAAATGATGACAGAATTTTCTTTATTTATGTGAACTATCCCTTTAAATCTGGATTGACCAATCAGCATCCAGGACCACAAATATCCATTTAATAACTGTCACTGGAAAGCACGTACACAGTTTGAAGCATTACTCTGACTGTTTCTCTCCGTCTCTCAGAGGCTGACCTGCGCATCGGTGAGCTGCAGTGGGGCGACAGCGGCGTTTACTACTGTAAAGTGGTGATCTCTGATGATCTGGAGGGTCAGAATGAAGCACACGTGGAGCTGCTTGTGTTGGGTGAGCGCTGCACTCACAGGAAACAAACACACTGAGTCACCTGACGCTGACCTTTTCCCTGAACCAGTCAAGCTCAAAACTTGTTTCTGCCACGGAACAGAAATAAAAAATTGCAACTTTTTAATCACACAATTCTACCTTTTTTTTCTCACAATTGCAAGTTTATATCTCACAATTCTGATAAATAAAGTCACAATTGTGAGATAAAAAGTCGCAATTATCTTTTTATTTTTGTATTGTGTGGCAGAAACAAGCTTTCAAACCCGCCCTGCAGCCGATTGTAAAGTTTTAAAGGTGACGGTCTGATTGTCGACACAACACTGAGACTAACACTAACCCTGATCTGAAGCTGTAGAGATGAGACACATCTGTTCTGACAGTGATTGAGTTGAAGGATGTAATCGTTTGCGCTGGTTTGAGAACAAAATCACGGTCATGGTTTGACAGAGTTTCAGTTTCACCACCCGCTGACGGTCAGATGTAGTCTGTGATGTATAATCATTGCATTCATGTTTTCTACAGTAAGAGATCAGAAGTTCAGTAAGAGTCAATATTTCAGTGCTGATCATAAAATGCTCCTTTGATATAATGCTGGCTTTGAAAGTCTCTCAGCTTTATTCTGCCGACCCGACTGTGTGAAATACGGGATCAACATGAAAAGCTCTGCAGAGCTGAACTGATTTGAGTCGTGACCTGTACATCCACTGCTCTGTGTGCCTCATTCTCTGTTTTTAGATCGCAGAGATCAGCTTGGACGCTTTAGCTCATGTTAGTCGATGTTGTCACGCGTTTACTGTCTTGAAGTGTTTTGTTGCTTATATGCAGAACATGTTGTTCATCCACCTCATATTATAAATGATTATAAACATTAAACAAATGAATGAATTAAATCCTAGATTTAAGGTTCCAATAATATAAAAAAAATTCATTTGTAGTTATAGATACATTTATATTTTTCATTAATAAATACAGTATCTATTTATTTGACCACTCTTCACTTACGGTAATGCACTGTTTGATTGGCTGTCGCAGAACACTGATTGGTGATATAATGTACAGAATGATCACAGCGTCTGACCACACAAAGAGCAGAATCATGTGCTGCCATGGCGACGGTGAGGCGTTCAGCGTCCAGCTGTGCAGCGTGACGTAGAGACTCATTGTGCAGATATGAATGGAGAGAGACGTACAGAGAGCTCGAGTGATTTACCCTTCATCTCAAGGACAGAAGTTCGTTTACAGCCAGAATCTCCACAGTGTTTCTGACAGACTGAAGCTGAGCTGCCTTGAAATCCTTCAGAAGCAAACTGGACTAAATGTAGAGATGTCAATCAAGAAAAGCAGCAGTGAAAGATGAATGATTTCGTTACAGTAATTAAAACCAAATCTCATTCTCATATCAGAGCATCAATTAAATGAAGTACAATAATGATACTTCATCAGTACTTGACCAAGTAAATAATAATAATATCTTCTTTTTAAAGTTTATCTTTTTTGATACTCTAAAGCTAAAAAAATACTCTCAACATCTGACAAGAATCTCTTCAACCAGATATCAGTCTGTGACATCTTGCATGAGAATAATCATTCTGTTATCATTCACGCTCACGTCATTCAAACCGGTTTGACTTTCTTTCTTCTGTGGAACACAAAAAAAGATATTTTGAAAAAAGTCTCTAGGTGCGTCTCAGTTCCCATACTTCTGCACTATTCTATGACTCTGTGTAGTAAACAGTGTGATTAGTGTGTTCACACTGAAAATTCCAGATAGAAAATTCCTGCATGATGCGCCTAATTAACCCAGAAAATGAAGTGTGGAATGTCGGAGACTTCGTGCGCTCGACCGCGGAGGGAGCGGAGCTAACAGACTGAATGACAAAATAACCTTATAAAACTCATACACTACTTGAGTACACAGTGTATAAATGTGTCATTTGGGACACGATTTCTGTTTCTCTTTTGTATTTTACATACAATGAAAGTCAGTGGGGTCCAGAGCTGCAGCGGGTTTAGCAGTGACACAGATCCCGGACAGACAGAATTCCTAATGGAATGCGGTTTAAGCCTCGAGCAGCACAGGAGGTCCTTCCTGTTTCCTGTGAGCGATCAGAGCTCCTGTCTTCAGATTACAGGAGAGCTTCATTAAATGATAGGACAAGAGCAAACTGAAAAATGAGCTAAAGTAAAATGACAAAGTGTGCAACAAGAATTGGGTTGAGGGCAGAACCGCGAGATATTTTTGAGAAATCAGTTATAGCTGAAGGAAAGGATTTATTTGGATTAATAGTTTCAAGAAAATTACATATTTTGAGGTGGAACAAAACGAAAGCAAAACTTCCATTGGGAACATTTTTTGTGTCTCAAATGCCTCTTTGTCTTGCTGATAAATGAGTGTAATGTCGTTCAGTGTCAGGGGGATCAAACACGAGGAAGCGTTTGACTTTGATGTTTCTACAGACGCTCTTGGGGCTGTTGTTCATACAAACACCTCCTCACTGAGAAGATTAGAAACAGTAGTACAGTGAGTTCAAGTGTAAAAGACTTGATTCGGACATCTGAACGAGCATCTGGAAGGATTCAGTGTGTGTTTAGATGTTGCTTTTGTTTGTGTGAAAGCACTGATCAGTTGTTTGGTTATTAGCACTGGAATCATGTGTTGTTGCTGCTTTACTGAATCAGACGCACCAGAAAACTGCTAAAAAACCCCACAGACGCTCATTGAAGAACCCGAGACTAGAAGAGACTGAGAGTTCAGGATGAATCTTTCAGTCGTTCGTGTTTCTGCTCACACACATTTCACCTGATCTTCTCTCTGTTTGCATGAAATTCTGTTTGCACACGATTCCTCTTTCTCAGCTCTCACGCTCTGCTTCATCTCTCTCTCTCTCTCTCTCTCTCGTCTGTCTCTCCAGGTCAGACAGGTTTGACCAATGATCTTCTGCCTGGCTTAAATGTGGAGATTGTTCCAGGTACGAGCTCCTAAACGCACACTTGTCTGCTTCCTGTCTGAGCCGCCTCATTTCCTGTTTCTAATTCTTTAATTCCCCTGTGATGTCATTTCCTGATAATCAACTGTAAAACATTCCACTAACAAACCTGCTGTTGGATGACTGTACGCTGTAACGGATCATGTGATAACATCTGAATCTGTGTGACGTTTCATCATACGGGTCCTAAACGCAACAGAGGTTCGTTTCCCTGCTGAACCAATATCGAGTCTCATCTGTGATGTTCAGGGGTTTGACGTTCAGTTGTGTGTTTGCTGTAAGACGGTGTGATACTGTGTTTGACTCCGAGCATCAGTTCAGAGCTAACGAGAGAGATTAATAATGAGATTAATGATGAAGAGCGTTCTTTACTGATCATCTGTCATCATCAATCAGGCCAATGAATTAATCACAAGGATGGCAATACCAGAAATATTTTACCTTGTGGGGACATTTTTGGTCCTCGTGAGGAACAGCTTATAAATCAAACTAAATTATGTTTTTTTTTTTTTAAAAAAATGTATAAATCCAGAAAGTTTTATGTGTTGGTAGGGTTAGTGTAAGGGAAGAGAATATAAAGTTTGAACAGAATAAAAACCATTATGTCTATGGAGAGTCCCCAACTTCTGATGAATGAAATTTGATATATCTTGATATATTTGATTGGATTATCTTGTGTCCCCTTTTGGCAGTAATAGTACTTCTAGTAGTTCAACCATGACCTTTTCAAAGTATACCGTTTCCTGAGAATGTGTGTGTTCAGATACACAGATTGTGTGTTTGTGAGTTTGTTCACTTCCGCAGTCTGTATCTGATCTTCTCGTCACTCACTAACACTGAACAAACTGCCCTGAGGTCCATTAGTAAGATTGTAGTGGGTTATTAGTAACATGTTAGTAACAATAATTAGGAACATGTTAGTGGGTAACATGTTAGTAACTGCTTGATAAAGTGCTGTTGTGTCTTTAAATGAAGATTTAATTCATTTGATGGACTTTTATTTTGAACTCTTTTTTGACGAAATCATGATGAATGAGTTCCACATGAAAACCAGACATATTTGGGCTGGAAATGTGTTTGTGACATTCCCTCATGGAGTGATTTAATTGGAGTGATTGTGGAACACATTCCTCGTTGAGATGCATGAATCTCCTGTAATAGACTGGAATGCACGTTATAATTTAAAGTGTTTTAATGTAGTGCTTAATATCACATGTTTGCTAACTGCATCCATCCATCCATCCATTTACTAAAGCCCTTGTCCTATATAGTGGGGATGTTCTGACTTTAAAGGTGACCTATTATGGCCCTTTTTACAAGATGTACAGTAATATAAGTCTCTGGTGTCCCCAGAATGTGTCTGAAGTTTCAGCTCAAAATACCCCACAGATCATTTATTATACTTTTATTTTATTTTTGAGTGGAAGGAAAAACACTCTGTTTTAGTGCATGTATCTTTAAATGCAAATGAGCTGCTGCTCCCCGCCCCACTTTCCAGAAGAGGGCGGAGCCTGTACAACTCATGCCTCAGATACTCTGCCAAAAACGAAAACATCTGTTTGGTTTTGATTATCATCTCTATCGTGGCCGCGGTCAAATACACACAAGGTTATGTCAAAAACACACAGTTCACATAAACACAGTCAGTAGACCCTTTTCACATTTCCAGGTTTCTTTATATAGGTAAAATTATATAGTGGTGAATGAGAAAACACATTAAATATAGTTTTTGTGTTTCCATTTGCTCAAATAGCAAAAGAAAAACTCCACAATAGTGTTTTCACAACTTTCAAAAAGAGGAAAAAAATAGAGAGCGATTGATAACTAAAGTCAAAAGAGAGAAAGATGTCATGTTTACCGTCACTCCCATAGCCGCTGTATTAGAAACACCCTCACAGCAGCGTTAACTAGATTTTTTGTAATTTAATGCAAAGGTAATATAATACTAAGTATAGTGTTATAAATGTACGTAAGTTTAAAAAAAAATAATGAAAATATAAAAAACTTTGCAGGATATACGATATTTACGATGTTTTCACAGTCTGTGGAAAGGGTCTGTGAACGTAAACAGCAGGATAAGAGGTCGTGGGCGGGGCCTAAACAATGTGACGTCACACTGCATAGAAACTGCAAACGGCTTATTCTGAGACGCTGCTTATGATTTATGAGGATTAAAAAAAGGAGTGGATGGATGTTTATCATTATAGGGTGGTTGTGTTCACACATTGCCGACACGCATATATGTTCAAACACAACAAACGTGTAAAAGTGAATTTTGCATAATAGGTCCCCTTTAAAAATGTACATTTGTGATGTTTTTAATATTCCATGATTAGATTAGCTGTTGTGAGCGAACACACTAGACTTTACACTGCGTCGGACAGCGGTTTTGGAAATCCAGTTCACTGTATTCCTGCTGGATTTCCAGCTGACCGCCAGAACGCATCGTACGCATTCTGTCAAGCGAGTGTTTCAGAGCGTCACTGCACGCGTGTCCCGCTCACCGATGAACACAGCGCTGATGGTGATGATGGTGCTGACCGTGCCCGTGTTCTCTCTGCTAGAGTGGCTGTTTGTGGGCGCTGTGGTCGTGGGCAGTGCTCTGGTCATTCTGCTGGTGGGTGTTTGCTGGTGTCAGTGTTGCCCTCATTCATGCTGCTGTTACGTGAGATGCTGCTGCTGTCCAGAGACCTGCTGCTGCCCTCGACACCGTGAGTACTGCAAACACACCTGTCCACATGAGTGTCTGAATGTATCATGAAGCCCAAAATAAGGCCAGAAACACACTACACAAGCATCCAAACACATATTTAGCACATGTTCTTGGATTACTATGATTTGGCAGAAACCTGAGAGGCTCACTGCAGAGTCAGTGGGTGGAGCTTGACATCCAGCCACACCCTATCCCTAAACCTAATCAGGACAAGCTCCACCCATTACGTCCCATCCAGAGAGTGGGAGCTGGACATTATTTGGCTCTATAGTGAGCACCACTTGACAAACCTCATACTTCAGTACTCAATGATACTGTAATACACACTGATCAGGCATAACATTATTTTGTCCTCAGAGTTGATGTGTTAGAAGCAGGAAAAATGGGCAAGCGTAAGGATTTGAGGGAGTTTGACAAGAGCCAAATTGTGATGGCTAGAAGAGTGGGTCAGAGCATCTCCAAACCTGCAGTTCTTGTGGGGTGTTCCCGGTCTGCAGTGGTCAGTATCTATCAAAAGTGCTCCAAGGAAGGAACAGTGGTGAACCGGCGACAGGGTCATGGGCGGACAAGGCTCACTGATGCACGTGTGGAGCGAAGGCTGGCCCGTGTGGTCCGATCCAACAGACGAGCTCCTGTAGCTCAGATTGCTCAAGAAGTTAATGCTCCAAATTCTCCAGATCTCAATCCAATCGAGCATCTGTGGGATGTGCTGAACAAACAAGTCCGATCCATGGAGGCTCCACCTCGCAACTTAAAGGATCTGCTGCTAACATCAGATACCACAGCACACCTTCAGGGGTCTAGAGGAGTCCATGCCTCGACAGGTCAGGGCTGTTTTGACAGCAAAAGGGGACCAACTTAATATTAGGAAGGTGGTCATAATGTTATGCCTGATTGGTGTAGACTGTAAACATGTCAGCACTTTAACTAGCTTGAACCTTTTCAGCAAAATTGTCTTTAAACTGTTGCTCCTCCTTTACAGTAGTTTACTTGAAACAGAAAACAGACCACAGATGATGAGTTTACGCCATAGAATATTTTACATACTAGTATTGCATATGAACTGGTTTCTGACGTCTGACTCTTTTAAACAGTCTGGTTATCGTGCCACATGACTTTTGTCTCGCTCTCAAATAGTGTATGAAGCAGGAAAGGGGATCAAGACAGCAGTTCCCACACCGGTGCCCATGTTCCCTCCATACTACATACCTGGGATGCCCACCATGATGCCCATCGCCCCGCCCTCCCTCATTGACCCAAACCTGTCCACTGCACCATCACTGGAGCACAACGGCTCGGCAGGTGAGTGCACTAGAGTCAGTGTTCACTGGTGAACTGAGCTGTTTGTGACCGTGTTAGACGCTCCAAAACCACAACATGATTTACTGGCACATTATTAAATAGTTCTGATACCGCGGTATTTCAGAGCTTTACCACAGAAGAGTGCAGAATGTGGGGCGTTTTAATAACTCAAAATGGACTGAACATACTTCTGACATTCAAACATATAAAGTGAAGGTGATACAGCTGAACTTAACATTATGACTGCAATAATAGAGATTGAACTTGAGAACAAATGCACCACAATGTATCGTATTAAATACATACAGGCCACATAAAGTTATAAATGTTGATGTAAATCGACTGACAGAGTGAGCAAATATAAAGTGCTCCTGCTCCTTCTTGCTCAGTTTAGTTAAATGCTTCGAGCTCAGATCGAGTCACATGACCCCTGAAATAATATTATAATTTAACATCCAATATTAGTCCATGTATTCTCCCACAAGCAGGAGCTAAAAATATATAGTATAAAATTGTGGTTAATATGTTGCTTGCAAAAAATAGTTTTTAATCAGAATACAGGATTATTTTAAAATGGCCTGAGTCTGTTTCCCGAATGACCAAAAACGATATTCTCACAACACACACACGATGTATCTTCTGTAGTGCGGAGTGGTTTCCATCTGCAGTCGGTGTCAGATCAGAGCTCTCTGAAGGTGCTGCAGTACGTGGAGAAGCAGCTCGCTCAGTTCAACCCGTCTCAGACGCTTAGCAGCAGCCGAGACAGTAAGACACAAACTCCATCCCAGATGCCATTTGACCACTGCATGCGATCTACTGCATGATCTACAGTGAATTACGCTCCACACCCACTCCACATGTCTCCTCTTCTCTATTTTCCTGCGTGAAGATCTGCATGCTTGTCTCTGAATTCCTTGTAGTCTTTAAGCCCTTCATTCTTCACTTTTTTTCCACATTCTTCAGCCTTTTCATATAGTATTGTAAATTCTGCTTCGTGTTTCTGGAATAAATGAGGATGAGACTTACAAGAACAAGAGCGGAGAAATTAATGTCAAATATTATAATGTCAAATATTTGTGGTAAGAATTTGCACAGAATAAAAAGAGGTTGTCCCTCATTTCTGCTTGTTTGCAGCCTGCAGTATGTCCGAGCTGAGTTCACTACATGATGCAGAAACAGACTTCCGTCAGACCTATCGACAAGTACAAAAAAAGGCTCTACCGGCCATCCCTGATCTCGATGACCCCACTGACCTCCGGGCCACAGATTTATCTCCCGTTCACGAGGGCAGATACACACGACAGACACAGCAAAGAAATCATGTGGTGGACGACAACCCCAGGTAACAGAAGGAGAAGATGTAGTAGATACATCTCATCACTTGACTGAATACACACTGATTGGTTTAATAGTTGACATCAGTTCATGACTTTCCTCTCCAGGTGGAACCCTCGCTCAGAGCACCTGCAGAGGAAGGCTTTCCTGGAACGTGGACGGACTGGATCTTTGGATGAGCTGGAGGAGTTCGCGATGACATATATGCAGCGAGGACGTCACGGTGACCTGGGAAACAGGGAGGACGACTACAGAGCCCACGAACGGGAGCGCGAGAGGGAAAGAGAGCGAGAACGGGAACTAGAACGGGATCGCTATTCATTTTATTGTTCCAAGCGTTACTCTCCAAAGGCCAGTCCGGTGAGACGCCCGCCCAGCCCTCCGCCCCTACCTGGAAAAAGGCGGGACACGTGGGACAATGATCAACCCCAACGGGATCCACGAGAGCGGGATCGGAGAGATTCCAGCTGTACGGGGAGCAGAAGAGACTACGATGATGCCCTTCTCAACAGTTTATTGGAACGTAAAGCTAAAGCTGGGAAGAGCGGTTCTTCAAAAGTGGGCCGGACTGAAGAGCACAGCAGGTCTCCAAGCAACCAGTCACCTCGCCAGCGGACGGCAGAGGATAATGAATCCTTGCCACCCTACACAGAGAAGGAACTGGAGCGTTCCCGTGGAGCAGAGTCCGGACAACAACCTTTCTGCTACACGCGCTCCGGTCACGGCTCTACGCCGAGTGGGCAGGAGGAGCAGAACCGCCCTCGTAAAGTGGTGAGTTATCTGTAGGACTCTTTGTGAGTTTGTTGTTCCACTGAGAGGGGAATGACACCCTCACAGCACTGCGGGTCTGCGCTTGTCTCGCATGTAAATGGATGCGTTGGTGCAGTGAAAGAAAAGCAGCAAGGTTCCACAGAATGAAGCCACTTTTGAAAAGGTCTTCAGCGATTTGAAGTATGTAGTCCTGAAACACTCCAACACAACTGATAACATTATTGGAAAAATTCTTATTTCAAAAAGAGACCTCAAGAATAAAAGATCCTTAAAAACAGTCATTAAAAGAGAGAATTCAGAACATTATAAATCCAGTTTCACCAGAGAAGCACTCTATAAGATTTCCTCTTGCAGTCATCATCCTTACCATTTATTTCATTCATATCTCTTGTAGACATTTTTTGATGAACAAAGTGCGCAGTTTGATTCCGACCTAGGTCTTTCGATCACGGTTCGATTTGTACCTCGATTTGACCACAGAAAATAACCTGTACACAGGTAACAAGAAAAAAATCAAACACATCTCTGCCTGCTTGCTGCTTAATTCCTCCCCAAAATGTGTTTGGATCACAGCTAAAACAGTGTATAAACTCTAACACAACTAACGACAGAAACGGTCCCTCAAAGCACTAAGAAATGTTGAAAAAGAAATATTTAAAGGTCAGGCATTGATAAAATACAGACAAAAATAAACACACACATCATGAAAGACAGTAAACGTAGTGTTGCTGCACTGCGGGTGAGTGTGAGTTCAGTGATCGATCACTGCAGAAGATCTTCCCACTCGTCCTTCAGTTTGTAGAAACACCGTTACGCCTCGTCTCGCCCGCAGGCGTCCACTGTAAGATGGTTTCTTTGCCATGTTTTCTTATTTTCTTTTACAAACACAATCATTTGAGCTTCTCGTCATCATTGAATGAGATGCGCTCACCAGAGACACCCGCAGAAGCTCCATTTGTGTTCATAAATACAGATGGAAATCTTATTGAGTGCACTAGGAGAATCATGTAGCTTTTCAAGTTATATTTTGTATTTCTTTTTCTGTGTAATGTAACACGTCCGGTCCTAATAATTCCAGAATAATCACTGACAGCGCTTCACCTGCCGACTCTCTGCCGCTCTCACAGCTTGACCACACTAACCTGCTGTAACTGACCGGCTCTCGCTCGTTCTGCTCACTCTTCTGTCCTCTCTTTGAACAGAGCACTCTTCTGAGCAGAGACTCGCTTATAGTTTGATGTCCTCTCACACGCACACGAGGACGTCGCCACGCTTGCAAACACACTCCAGCTTCACTGATCCTGCGGAGCTCCAGCGCTGCGGAACGAAGGTTTGTGGATCTGAAATATGTTTTACAATAACTTCCCCTAAAATGGGTCAGCGTTGACAGAGTGAGCTTGGAGAAAATATCCAGTTTTCATTCATGAGGTACACAGAGACTCTTCCTGACAGATTAGGGTTTGATGAAAACATTTTCCACACAGTGGAATGACGACGTTTACACGTTGCTGGACTTTATATATGAGGTTTATTTCACATGTATATAATCTCATGGAATGGAGCTGATACTTTGCTAAATTGTTACATTCTGATGAAATGTATCGATAAACACGTTCATAACTGCTGTGCCAGATAACTAATGATGTGCTGTTTTTGCACAAGATATTAATATCATTGCAGATCTTGTTGTTCTCACAGTTTTATCAGTATTATACGATTTTCAAATTAACAAATGATAATATTGTGTATTTTTGGGAAGGACACTGGTTTTCATGGAAAACTGTTTAAAGATTACAGGAAGTCATTTGGTTTCAGCAGTTCCGCAGAATTATCAACCAAACTCATCATGTTAGATAAACAAGACAGTATTTTCATTTACTGACTGCTAGATTTCACTGAAGCACGTCTGGATGATGCCGATTTCTGAACCGTACACTAGTATACTCTAGTATACCATACTAGAGTACTAGTTTACCATATCGTTCTACAGCAGATACAGTAAGAGTAGTGTGCGGTTAGTTCAGGATCCCCTCAGACGTCACAGAATAATGTGAAACACTTCAGTATCAGCACTGAAACCAGCCTGACGGACGGGAGTCATTGTTTTCTGAAGGAGAGGTCGAGGGTCAGTCGGTGTCAGCAGCTGCAGTGTGACGCGTGACGTCACTGGATGATGATCTCATCAGACGCTTCTGAATGACGTGTGTGTTTCTCTCAGACTGACGTCACTGTGTTTACTCTGTTCTTTTGCCTTCAAATGGTTGTTTGTTACTCAAGTTAGTTGCATCAAACAAAACACTATTTTATCCCAATACTTGAGAAAATGATTAATATAATTACAATTGTGCCTTTGAGGACTGAAAATCATTTGTATGCAACTTTGTTTACATTTTGTTTGTTTTCACATTTATTGCCTTATGAAATATGTGTATTAGCTGTATGCAGACTCAAATTATGTTAATAAATACATCATCAAATGAATTTCAGTAAAAACTTGACAAACACTCCTAATAGACTCATTTTGTTCTTTTTCTGTGGTTTCACATTATTGTTGCAGCTTTATGACTCTTGCACACTATGTATTTGTAAGTGTGAGTCATGAGGCTCTTTGTTTATTGTTTAGGCAATACTGACACACTTAAACACATCAGTTACACACACACACACACACACACACACACAGTCTAAATGAGGACATACTGTGGACTTGTTATTTTTGTAGAAAGCTAATTATAACTACAGGCTTCAGGCCAGTTCACACTGACCAACATGGACAATCACCAGATTACAGTACGTCACTTCTCAGACATTCCCCGACCCGACAATATGGGACTAAATGTGTTCAGTCGGAAAAAAACAAGCACATACCAACGGCAACAGACGTTTCGTTGGGTTTTTTTTCGGATCAGTGCGTTTCCCTCTCAGCGTCTGTTGCCGTTGGTCGGCGTCTGTCGGTTGAGTCATTTTCACACACGAGGACGTCCCCGAGTGGCTTCAGAGTGGGCTTTTGTCTGATTTAGCTCACTTCTGGGGACAGTTTTGTCCCCAAACTAAACACACACACTTAACAACGGACATCTCGCACGCTGCCAGAGCCGCTCAATCCGACATCTGCCCCTGGTGTTAGCGGTCTCCAGTTTTCCCTGCGGTCGTGAGAGGGTTTCTGCAGGAACACGAGCGAGGAAGACGGCTGGACGACTCGCTCTCGGTCAGGGTCACACTGAGCTCAGATTAAACTGAAAAATAGACATGACATTAAAATAGTCTGTGCTTCTATCCCTCACAGACTCATTTTTATTTTGTTATATTAAGTGTCACACCTGCTCTGATGGTCCGTAAGATTACTGACAGGCTGAAGGTTATTCTTCTGCTGTATGTCTGTCGACTGACACTTTTTAATAAGGGGAGAACTGCCACTAACACTTCAACGCAGACACTGAAGCTCCACAGACATCCACCTCTCTGGATGTCATGGGTGGAGCTTTAAGGTCCTGGCCACATCCTAACTTGACCCCTATATTTAGCTCAAGCTCCACCCATCGACTGCAGAGCAGCAGTTTCTCCACGTTGAACTGCACTGAGATTCTGACACCACCTGCTGGTGACACGAGGAACTTCATCCACTTCACTGATCTGAAATCACGTGCTGGACGTTTACACTATCAACAAGCGATAACATACTATAATATCGTTTGTATATTATGTTGATATTAATATAATATTTATTCAAATACTTTCACTAAAAGTCTCGTCGTTCATGTGTTTCGGTGTTGAGTAAGTGAATGAGTTATTTCTGCTGACAGGATTCTTCAAACACCAGAGTTTGATCATCTGGATTGAGGTTTCTCCATGATGCGAGTTGGCATGAACTGAATTTCTCAAAGCCTGTGTTATACAACGACAATAAAATCATGATAAAAGAGTCAGACTCTTCTAGAGCACACAGCGGTTTCACATCTGTCCTGAAGCAAACAGGTAGTTTCTCAGGCTGGTTGTTACCTGTGCGCACGCGCGTCATATGATGCACCTATTTTGGGGTGGAGTAATGATGATGATGATGACGATGAAGGAGGAGGAAGAGGAGAGCGAAGGAAACACAAGCCGGTGTCTGGGAAGGTCACAACTACACGTTAAAGCGTCTTATGAGATAAAATGCAGTGTTGAAGGAGCTGCTCATCCGTGACTTTATCGCTTTTACACTCGCGCTGGTTTCGGTTCGCGTTCGCTGGAGTTTCATTGGATCATCATGAGGCGGATGATCGTTTCGGTGCTGCTTCTGAGTCTCCTGATCTCAGGTGAGCCTGAACCTCTCTCTCACTCACACACACACACACACACGCCTGTTCAGTTCAGGGCAAGAAAACCAATAATTCAGTGACACTGAAGTTGATCAGTGAAACAGGTAACAGTGTCTCACCTGTTGAGCGCGTCCGTATCGATCACGTGACCACTGTTGACATCATTTTAATTAAAAATGTACAAATATTGAAAGAATGACGGGATATAAATGTTTAAAACAACTTAAAGCACTCGAGAGTAAGAAACTATGGAATCTAGAGAAAATAAAAATGAGAAAGATAGATAAATAAATAAACAAACTTATAAATGCAACTCTCAGGTGATCATAAATGTTCATTTGAAATCCAAAAGATTCAAAGAGATGAAGTTTTCACGAATATTTTTCTGAATATTTCTCTTTTTACAAACACTGAAACTCAGTTTGTTTGGAACCAGAGAAGAATTTCCTGCTCTTTGTGTGATTTCCAGTTTTACAGGTTAGACAGCCTGTGTGTTTCTGTTTAACTTTCACACACACACACACACACACACACACTTTCTCTTTAAAGAAAGACACTTAGGCCCAATCCCAATTCTATTTTATACCCCTTCCCCTTGCCCGTTGAAACAGAGTGGTAAGGTGTAGGGGTGAAAATATTCCCCTAAGAAATAGGACACCACTACTACACCTTTACAAACGTCATCATACCTAGTTTCTTTTATTAGTGTCCTGTAACATTTAACCAGTATGAACAGCAATGAAGTGCGCATATCAACAGAAATCAAGCACGAGCACGTTTAACAGATTACTCTCTCCCAACCTTGTTTTGCGGTTTCAGTTCGAAAACGTATGAGCCTTCGAGTTTCCCGAGTTTGTTTAACCGTTCCATTCCGTGCTGAGCCGGACGGTGCGGATATGGTTTCGTTTTCTTCTGTGGTGCTGCGAAAACGGACCTCTTTGCAAAGCAATACAAACGAGTCAGTTGTTGCCTTGGTAACGGAAGAGTTTACATACGAGGGGTAAGGGGTAGAATTGGGATTGGGCCTTAATCTTCAGTAATATTATAGTTTTGACTTCACTGACGCTATCAGAAGAGAACAAAACTGAATAATGATTGTATTGTCTTTTTAGAGCTGCTTTACATCAGAATCTGAATTAGTCTCATATTTGATGAAGTTTGCATCAGTGATTCTGTTATTTTCCTGTTTATTACTGTGAAGCTGCTTTGAAACGATCAGTACTGTATGAAGCGCTGTAGAAATAAAGCTGACTTTCTCTTCTGTTCTTTCAGGGATTCTGTCCATCCAGGTCACTCTCTCTGAGACAGAGAAACGCACGACTCTCTTTGCTTCGGTCGTCTTACGCTGTGATTATTCCACCTCTGCACCGATTCAGAATGTGATTGTCACATGGAAGTTCAAGTCCTTCTGCAAAGATCCAGTTCTGGACTATTACTCCACAGGTAGAGCTTCAACATCAGTGTTCATGATCTCAATGCTGGAAGCTTCTGTATTGGGTTGAGTGGATCGGTGTGTGCAGATTCACCATCCAGATCTGTAGAGGAGAATCAGAAGAACATGTTTTGGATTGAATTATTATTATGTTGAACAGCAGACGTTGTTCACGTACAAACATACTAATATGTGTCTGTTGTTCTGCAGGGTATCAGTCCGCCCTTCAGTTGGGTCAAGATCCTGCCAATGACTGCGTGGACTCGCAGCGCACCGTCCGAACCGTGGCTCAGAAACTGGGATCCAACGAGGCGCAGCTGGGCGCCGAGTACAGAGACCGCAAAGTTTACATTCAGAACAGTGAGTTGAACACTGAAAAATGAGATTGCAGGTTTTACTTCAGTGTCAGAATGTTGATGGATTCTGAACGCATAAACCTGAGCCATCGTGAAAAATCAACACAATCCTTCAGCTTCAGTTCAGTTTCTCTACTGTAAAGTGACCCAACTAATCAATTCAACTCGTTCCATGAATGATTATTGTTTTGATTGCAGTCGTAGTCCAGATATGACGGGATTTCTGATTCCTCTGACTGTGTGTGTTGAACAGAGGCGGATCTGGTCCTCAATGAGGTGATGTGGTGGGATAACGGGATGTATTTCTGTGCCGTGGAAGCGCCTGGAGACACCGTCGGAGATTCAGACAAAGAGATGAAGCTGATCGTGTACCGTAAGTCCTGATTACTAATGTGTCCATTAAACACAGGAGAATCATCATTTGGCTGATGCTTTTATCCAAAGCGACTTAAATTGCATTGAAGGTCAATCTTTTATCAGTTCATGCATTACTGGGAATCAAACCCACGACCTTGTGTTGCGAGCGCCATGATCCGCCGTCTGAAGGAGTGTTCTGTTTGTTGCGTTAGACTGGCTGACAGTGCTGTTGATCGTGTTGGGAGCGCTGATGCTCATCATCCTGCTGTGCGTGTGCTGCTGTCAGTGCTGTCCGCAGAAGTGCTGCTGTTACGTGCGCTGCCCCTGCTGCCCGCAGACCTGCTGCTGCCCCGAGAAGGGTTCGTACTGACACGTCACAGCGTCGCTCCCTCATGGAGCACACTAACACCATAACTCACTGTGTTTGTGTTGATGTGTTTAGCGGTCATGCAGCACCGGCTGATGAAAGAGGCGCAGAAGGCCATGACGCCGTGGATGAACGGACAGCCGCTCTACGCACCCATGAGCAACCACAGCTCCTCTTACCAGATGAACCCCATGCTGTACGCAGGTCAGTCCAACACAGGCATCCTTCTGGAGTCTGGGATGGATTTCCAGCTCAAACAGGTTCCACAAGGAGAATTCATGAGAAACTGATTGGATGGTGAAAGTATCTCTTATTGTAGCAGGATTAGTTCACTTCAGAATAGCATTTCCTGATAATTTTACTCCGCCCCATGTCATCCAAGAAGGTCCAAATGTCAGTTTCAGTGCAGCTTCAAAGAGCTCTTCACGATCCCAGATGAGGAATAGGAGTCACGCGTAGGTGGAAGAACCGAGCACGTGTTTACAAAGTGAACGTGCAAAGATGAAGTCAAACGGCCTTTACAAAAAAAGGTAAAACAATGATGTCGGACGATTTTCGCCCTGCCGCGGTACTTCCTCCTACGTCACGCGTGACCTTTCCAACATGATTACGTAATGCGTGGCGCATCACAGAGCAGTGCAAGATGAGCATTTGTGGTTAAAAAGTATATAATTTTTATTTGTTTTAGAAAATGTCCGATGGTTTCTCTAGATAAGACTCTTATTCCTCGTCTGGGATCATGTAGAGCTCTTTGAAGCTGCACTGAAACTGACATTTGGACCTTCAACCCGTTGAACCCCAGTGAAGTCCACTATATGGAGAAAAATCCTGGAATGTTTTCCTCAAAAACCTTCATTTCTTTTCCACTGAAGAAAGAAAGACATGAACATCTTGGATGACATGAGGGTGAGGAAATTATCAGGATATTTTAATTCTGAAGTGAACGAATCCTTTAACCCTGTAAAGTCCGTCATATGAAATAGCTCAAAAAATCTATTTTGAGAATCAGTGAGGTCTTTATTACAGTATCGCAGATACCTATATCTGCTAATAATGTCTTAGTAAGATGATATTTAAATGCTTAGTTTTATGATCAAAGTTCTGAAGTTTTAAAACACACAATGCAATACAATGATTGAGAGACGAACAGATAACCCTTCCTCAAAAGCCTGATGATCATATATGATAATCATGATTTTTCTACAAAAAAACCCCCTAACCCTAACTTTGACAGTCATACTGTGCGTATGTGTGTATTTATAATTGAATATATTTTCAGAAGCTCATTTAAGCTCATATGACACTTGGTTTCATATTTTGCTTCTATTCAGTTCAGACATTATTTTATTTTTTTTTTTAATGTGACGCAAGGGCCGCTGTGTGTGTGTGTGTGTTTTTCTAACTCTCTCTCTGTTTTCCCTCGTCAGGTTCAGCATCAGGGAAGGGTCACATGACGCCAGTTCCGCTGCCGCCTCCACACATGTCCGTTAACATGCCGCCTCCCAGCATGCACGGCAATGGCAGCGTTCACGGGACCAACCAGGTGCTGGACTATCTGGAGGGTCAGGTGCGCGGCATGGATGTGAACGCCCCGCTCTTACAGCCGCAGCACATGTCGTCCCCTCCGCTGCACATGCCGCCCCCTCCGCAGCACATGCCGCAGCACATCCCCTTCTCCGCCGGCCCTCCCAGCATGCTCTCCGGCCTGGACGATGGCCCCGCCTCACGCAGGTTCCCGTCCGGGTCACGAGGGGCAGGACGCTCCAGCGGCTCGTCCGCCTACGGCGCCTCACACCGCTACCCCCGGCCGGTCATTCCGCGCAGCTACAGCCAGGAGGACGTCCTGGACAGCCGGAGCCGGTCCGGAGGATTCCGTCCTCGCTCGCGATCCAGGGACGATCTGCTGGCCTTAGATCACCGAGGCCCGTCCAGGCGGGATGATTATTCTCCTCTGCCCCGCCGCGGCTCGTGGAGCTCGGCCAACGAGGAGGACAGCAGACGCGGAGGCGCTCGAGGAGCTCGGGGAGGCGGATGGTCCGATCACCCGCCCACTTACAGCGAGTACGAGCCCGGGAAGAAGCCAGTCAAGCGGCCGGAACGCTTCTCTGTAAGAGTCTGAGCGGCTCACGCACTCACTAACACTGCTGTGCTTCTTTAACACTGTCAGTCTGCTCTCGTCACACTCTTAAACTAACATGTCTGTTGTTCTGGTGCCGTGAGTAGATCCAAACGTCTGCAACCACATTGGAAATGTAAATGAATGAAAGATGAATGCTTTCTTTCTCATTCAAATTTTAAAGGGGACCTATTATGCAAAATTTACAGTGTTTACACAATTTACATGGTGTTTGCATATAACTGTGTGTTCAAATGGTAAAAATCCACACGCTCTTTGTTTAAATTCCCCATAAATCATAAACAGTGTCTCAAAATGAGTCGTTCATGTTTTCTATACATTGTGATGTCACAGTGTAACAGGCTCCGCCCACGACTCTGCCCTCCATCCCTGAGTGAGCAGCACACAGTCGCCCCGTTTATTGAGTGAACGTCTCAGCTGTGACATAAATCATTGAAATGTTCTGTTGTTGGCTGTATCAATGAAAATCAAACACTAACACAAAATAATGGAAAAGAAGCACAGTGTAACGCAAAAACACTTTCTCTGAGACTTGAGCTGTTAAAGCTCCACCTTCTTCCGGAAAGGGGGGCGGGGAGCAGCAGCTCATTTGCATTTAAAGATACACACATGAAAACTGTGTTATTGCTTCCATCCAAAAAGGGGCAGTTAGGGCATGATATATTAAATGATCTGTGGGGTATTTTGAGCTGAAACTTCAGACACATTCTGGAGTCACTTTATATTTATATTACATCTTGTGAAAGGGGCATAATAGTTCCCCTTTAAACTAAACATGAGAATTGAGAACACAGAACAGTGACAGTGTCAGTAATTGATCATGTGACTGTTTGTACAGACGGTCAGATGTTGTTCTTCCACTGCAGATCTTTATCATCTCAGGTTGTGCTGAACATGATCATCAGGTTTAGTTCATGGAGCTCCGGTGCAAATACTACGGTCATGTTATTTTACCAACTGAACTTAAGGGGTTCTAAATGAACTATTTTCTGTATTCTGCCAAAAACAAGATGATTTTCACTAGTGCTGTGTGACGTTTGGACCCTCCTGCACCTTCACATCTGCACAGATCCTGATCAGAGACTCGTGAGATCTTCTGTGGTCGTTGATCTTGTGTTAATGTCGCTCTCCTCTTCTTCTGCAGGATAAGAGTTCTCGCAGCGGCACCAGCATCGTCATCTGAAGACCAGCGTCTGGAAGCTTCTGTGTTCATGAACACACAATTGGTTTTACGGAACATATTTGGAGGATGTGATTCTTTGAACAGATTGTGGATTTCTTTTATATTTTTGTGCAGATCAGTTTATACACTTGAATGTGAATATGAATGAATATCCTCTTCTAGTACATGTATGACATTAGCTGTGGCGTTTCTTGGGTTTGAGGATTTATCTGTGTAAATATCAAGACTTTTGTGTCAATATATTTATTCATATATTGATGTTTTTTAGCAACCACAGCATATAATGCAATATAACGAAGAATTGGGTATGAGATTCTGAAATGCTGATTATCATGTCCATAAGTTATTCATTGTGATTATTGCTAGTTTTGAACTCGCTTCAATGTTTTCAGTCTCTGGCTGCATAAACACAAAGAATAACTTTTATACAGAAGTGTGTATTTATGTTTTATTGATCGTGCTCAGGTCAGGCTGTTCTTTAGCCTTTTTGTAAATAACGTCTTTATGAAACTTGTTACTGCATCTAAAGTCCAAAACCAGAATATTTTTTCAGTCTTGCCTTTATATCATCTTTATCTGGATAAGTGAACAGCCTCTGTAATGATGAAAGACTTGTACGTGTTCTATTTTTCGTATATGAAGGATTGTCTGTTAATATTTTGTGTTTATATCGTGTATCTTATGTGGTCAGAATTCTTCCTTTTCCACTTGCATAAATAAATCTGCGAAAGCAGCATATGCTGACATGTTTGCATTTGAGTACATCATCATCATCATCATCACAACAATCCCTTCATGCTTTCAGCTGTGAACACAAACGGTCAGAGCGACAGAATGTTTCACGCGTTGCCGGAATGTTTGCAAGGCGGTTTCACAAAGCAAAATAAAAGCTGGAAGTTAGAAATACAATATTTAAATGTTACATTGTATTATTTTAGTACTCTTAGTTCCCAGCGTTTTCGGTTTGTGTACGGCGCCTGCGCAGTGCGCACCAGAAGCGTCGCGGAGCTGATGGCGTCATATGACGCAGCGTCGGTTTGCCACGTCGGTCTGCAACTGCAGCGCGAGGAACTTCTGCAACTTTGTGTTTTGCATTTTAAGGCCGTTAATAACGAGCAGCGCGCGACTGCAACAACACACGCGAAACACAATCTCCACACTGTCTCATCAGAAACTCCTCACTCTATCATTATTTCAGAGAGAGAGAAACAAATGCGGTTGTTACAGAGTTTAGGTGACTGATGTCTGCGCTCATGATTGGTGTGCGGTAAGTGCTACTTTAATTATTGATTTAAGTGTTAATCATGTGTTCAGTCATCATTTACAGTAATAAACATCAGCTCAGTATTCATATAGTTCAGTTAGTTCAGTTACCAGCTGCAGACCAATGATTCTGTTTATTTCCTGTTTGTGTTTAAAGTGTGTATGTTAGTTAGTTGATGGTGTTAGTCTGGCGGCGACTGGGGTTCAGCCGAGAGTCTGGTTGTAGTAGTAGTTTAGCTATTAGTCTGGTTATGAGTGTAGTTGATGTGTTAGTCTGGTTGTAGTGGTAGTTTAGCTGTCAGTCTAGTCTTGGTAATCTTGTGTTATTTCTTGCATCATAAGGTGATTCCCATCTGTTGTCTGGACGAGCAGCTCAGCAGGTTCGTCATTCAGGAGAGTTTATTGCCGATTTCTTCTTACACACTTCAGCTTCATTGCGCCTTAACTTCCTCTTTTAGTGCAACAGTTTAAACAGAAAAACTGCTGCTTTGTGTCAGATGATGAAGCGTTCATTTATCAGATGAGTGTCACCAACTCTGACCTCTGACCTGACTGTGTTTCAGTGGGAGTTGATTGAATTGATTCTCTTGAAGGACTGTACAGCAGTATGTGATTTCACATCATGTTTTTATTCACCCAACTGCTGCGTTTGTCAATAATGCTGTATCTGAGTTGTTCTCTGGTGATCTGAACAGTCGGCTTGTGTTTCTCCTGCAGTGGCCGGGCTGCATTGGGCCGAGACGTGAGGACGGTGTCGCAGGGAGCCGCTGGTGGACATGCCCGGGGGCCGCAGGGGTCCCAGTAGACAGCAGCTGAGCCGCTGCGCTCTGCCCTCGCTGCAGACACTGGTAGGCGGCGGCCTCAGCAATGGGGCGGGGCTCAGGTGCAGGTGAGGCGCTGCTCCTTCTCGGTTTCGTTTGATTGATGTTCTTCACCATGACATGAAGTTTGATTAGGAGTCCCACTTAGGGTTAGCAGTCGTATCAAACATTTAAGCATCATAGTCAACACAATTTAATATGTCCAGTGGGTTTTTAAAGAAAGAAAACGATGATTATGTGTATGACTGTTATACCCCCAGTTTCACAGAAAAGGCTTAAGGTAGTCCCAGACTAAAATGCTTGTTTGAGCTGTTTTAACTGAAGCAACTTGTAGTGACAGACCTTAAAATATGTCAGTGTCGTTGTTTTGTCTCAAGATGCACACCAGTAATGTGTTTTTCTAGTGTACGTTTATAAAAGATACTTAAGGCCTAATCCTGGCTTAATCTAAGCCCTGTCTGTGAAACCAGGCCATAGTGGAATAACTCTGCATATCTGCATAAAGACAGAGGTGTTTCACTCACAAAACAAACTGCAGATGCAATTATTTAGCTAAATCTTGAACGGCGTTATCTTTACACACTGATGCATGTCAAGATTATCACATGACTGTAATGAACAATTTCATGGCAGCTCTGACATGTGAACGCTGTCACTGTCTGCTTATGCTTCAGTACACATCATTTCAAAGCAGCTTTACAGAAATTCATCATGATAATGTTTATAATGTCATTAAATACATTAATACATTCAGTGATGATCTAAATCAGGATTAGTGTGAACGGCTCCAGTTCGGCTTCTTGGACAGTTTCATAAGATCTCACGCACACAGCAGAACATAGACGTAGTTTGATGGAGTCTGTGTTTGTGATGTGAGAAGATGAAGCCTGCACTAATTATTGCCCGTTAGTCAGTCCTTCCAGGATTTTGCTGGACTGATTTTTGCGGCCTAAAATGACAGAATTTGCGGCGGCCTTTCTCAAAATTTGTGGCAATATTTACAGCATGTTTTCATGGGTTCACAGAGATCATCGCCCACAGTGGTGAAACATTGAAATTTCAAAACACTTATGATGTAACAAAGCCTCGTTTACTGAAATCACGTGACTTTGGCAGTTTGATACACGCTCTGAACCACTGATTCGAAACAAAAGATTCGTAAAGCTTCCTGAAGCGGTGTTTTGAAATCACCCATCACTAGATATTGTTGAGTAAAGTCATTATTTTGTTTGTTTTTTGGCGCACGAAAAGTATTCTCGTCTCTTCATAACATTAAGGTTGAACCACTGTAGTCACATGACTGTTTTAATGATGTCTTTAGTGGCTTTCTGGGCACTGGAAGTGTAAATTAACTTGCTGTCAATAGAGGCCTCACTGAGCCATCGGATTTTATCAAAAATATCTTAATTTGTGTTCTGAAGATGAACGTCGAAGGGTGTAGAACGACATGAGGGAGAGGAATTAATGACAGAATTCATTTTTTGGTGAACTAACCCTATAAGATCTAAGGTGGCACCGGCCCCTGATTTGGCAGCACTGTGAGGACTGACAGAAGAGCACTGAGCTTGAGTTGAAATGCAGATAATTTTACTTTTATTTTATTATTAATAAATATTAAAAATATATACTAGGGTGTGGAAATGGCTAATAAGCCGATAAGTGCTCCTCTGCAGCATCTACTACAGTGGTAATTTATTCTTTTTTATTTCCAAATAAGTGTTTGCTTTCCTACATCGTGAAATGGGGACAAACTATGAAGGATGAACAAATAATGTGTTGGACATCACATTAAAAATAACATTCAAACTGGGCAATATTTAAAGCTCTGAAGTGCTGGGAAAAGTTGTGTGAAGCACTTAAAAGCACTCAAACATTAGACATTTCTGCCACAAGTTATTTCTGTTAGTGTCACAATGTTTCTCATGGTTTCCAGATTACACGTGCGCTGAGAAGAACCCGCTTGAAGTTATAACATCGAATTAATAACATCGCTGTGAAATCTTGTGAGAAGCATTTAGGTTAAATTTGTCGCAGAAATGTGTTAAACCACAGATATTAGATCAAATATCATTTATCACATCAGCGGCACCATTTGATATGATATCTGTGGTTTCTGCAACGAATGTGAACGCTTCTCACAAGATTTCACAGAGATGAAATTCAAGCGGCTTCTTCTCAGCGCTGTGATCGAGATCGACCCTCTGAACTCCTGTTGTGACGCGTTGTCTGTTATTGGTTGGAGCTGCGCAGCTGGGCGTGTCTAAGGCCCAAATCTGCGGCAATTAAGAAAAAATACAAGATCCCCCGATTACTGCAGAGTTTACTTGATTTTGCGATAAATTCAGCGATCGCAGAATTGCGAAATCCTGGAGGGACTGAAGTTAGTACACAGTACTGTTCACAGTTAGTACACTCATTAGTTATAAATACAGCCAGATTTCACCTGACCTGCGTTCTGTTTCTGACCGCTGATCCAGATCTGCCTCGTTCTCAGTGCTGCTGGAAATGTGCTTTTTACTGTCAACTGCCAGTGTGTTATATATTAATATTTTAGCCTTTTAGCTGATTATGGCCCGGTTTCACAGACAGGGCTTAGCCTAAACCAGGATTAGGGTATTTAAGTATCTTTTATAAACGTTCACTTGAAATAAAACATTACTGGTGTGCATCTTAAGACAAAACGATGGCACTGACATATTTGAAGAGATGTCAGTACAAGGTGCTTTCAGTTAAAACAGCTCAAACATGCATTTTAGTCTGGGACTAGCTTAAGCCTCGTCTGTGAAACCGGGGGCTAATGACCTAATTTGAGTTCTTAATTAGTAACCTAACCAATGTATGTGGCTTCAGGAGTCAATTCAGCTTTATTTCTACAGCGCTTTATACAGTACAGATCGTTTCAAAGCAGCTTCACAGTAATAAACAGGAAAATAACAGAATTTTGGAGAATAACAGAATATAATGTACATTTGAAAAAGCAACACGCATCAAACATCTTTCCAGACATGATAAGCATTTATTTACTCCAAACACACTTCATAACGACAGTTGAGCGTCCTTCTGTGAGATGATGTGCTTCTTACACAGAATAAGGCAGTCGTGTGTTTTAGTCATGTTTAATCAAAGTTTTTCAATCTTCTGTTTATTCAGCTACAGCGATATGATGTGTGTTTTCTTCTTCTGCAGCAGGGCATTTACAGTTTCTGTGCAAGAGCGCCCTCTGTCTTTCAGATGGAGAAGCATTTACTACTGATCACAGAGCCGTACAGCCCTGACAAGCTGCGCATTAAATAATCGCAGCCTTTGCCAAATCGCGTGCGCTTTAATCGCGATAAATCGTGCAGCCCTAAAACTAAGTGTCTTTTAAACTTAACTAAGCGAGCCAGAGGCGACCGTGGCGAGGATCACAAACTCCATCAGGTGACAGAAACGGAGAAAAAAACTTTGGGAGAAACCAGACTCATTTGCTCAGTTCTCCTCTGGCCAGTGATATGAGTCTGAGTGTTGATAAAGACACTCAGACTGTTTTACTGATCCGTATTCTTCAGTAAACTCTCTTCTCTACCATCGTCCAGCTCCTCATGGACTGGAGAAGAGCTGACGTGACCTGATGCGTGACTGACTGTTTTGAATATCAGACTCAAATCTACTGTTTCCTGATGGAGTGAGAGCGAAGAGACGCACGTACCGCCCTGATGTGTCTGAATCACTGACTGCTGCTTGTTAGCTGTAGTTGGATGAAGTTTGGAGAGTGTCATGAACGTACGTGTGTGTGTGTGTCGCAGGAACAGCAGTGCAGTGGGTCTGTCAGCTCCGCCCCTCACGGCCCTCATCACTCCAGAACCCGTCCGTCATTCCCGCATTCCCGATCTTCCTCTGGACAGTAACCTGCTGTTTGAGTCGCTGCTCTTCCTCTACCTGCTGGTGGCGCTCTTCGTTCAGTACATCAACATTTACAGGACGGTGTGGTGGTCTTCATACAACCAGCCAACAGCCTCCACCTCAATGGTACACACTAACACACGAGTGGAAAATAACAGAACAAAGTGATATTCCTGTTAATAAAGGATCATTGGTATTATGAATGTCCTGGACACAAAAGGAGATGTTTAGCAGGATGTTCACGCTGATCTTTAGTGATCAGGAGCCAAAAATATAATCGAAGCACCATGAGAGTATGGTAACAGTCGTCTGTGTGATTATATTCCTCATCTGCTGATGTCACATGATGCTTTGTGTGAGAAACAGACTGAAGTGAAGCCTATATTTGATTGTTACACCGAATTAATGGCTTGTGTGAGGAACAGACCCAAATGAATCATGTGATTTCAGAAGACTTGGAATATATAGCACTTTTATTACAGTTCCTGTACCCGATCCTCTCATTGTATGATTCAGAGCAGCGTGAACATTCTGGTAAACATCTTTTATCTTCCACTGAAGAAAGTCATACGAGTGTGTGTAAATGCTTTCATTTCTCATGAGCGCATGGATCATGATCTCTAGCAGTGCTTTCTGTATGTGATGATAAAGATGTGAAATAAACTTTTTCTGTGTGAAGAACTACCATCTGATGGACTATCACCTGGCTGTCTTCATCACCGTGATGTTGGCCAGAAGACTGGTGTGGACCATCATCTCAGAGGTGATTCAGTGCGGCTCTCATGAGTGTGTCTGCAGTGATAAACTAAAGCTGTTAACTGTTCCCTTTCTCTTGAAACCACACAAGTATATGATATACATCACATTGTTTGTAGCTCAGAGGGAACGTATTTGCATGTGGCTTTCCCGCAGAGAGAGAGAGAGAGAGAGAGAGAGTGTGTGTGTGTGTGTGTGTGTGTGCGCACACAGGAGGAAGTTTGAAACAGGGTTTTTGTGGCCTGTGTGTCACATCATGGCATGACATTTGCATGATCATCACTGACTGTGTGTGTGTGTGAGAGAGCCTCAGGAAGAGTGTTTCCTCATGAAGATCTGCTGTGGTGTTTCAGGCGTCTCAGGCGTGTCCGTCGTCTCTGCTGCGGTATGTGGCTCTGATCGCGGCCCGTTTGATCCTGCTGACGCTGTGCGGCTGGATCCTGTGCTGGACGCTCGTCAACCTCTTCCAGCGATACTCCGTACTCAACCTGCTGTTCCTGGGTTATCCGTGAGTCAACAGGGGAATTCCAGTCACTGAAAGTCCCTATTATTATCATGCTCTGAATGCCACAGCTGAAGACTGCTATTGTTTTCAGCTGACTGTTTTCATTTAAATGACAAATAAGTCTGGAATATCTTGGCCTGCAGTCACGCTGCTCTATACATGTCAGTGGTTCTGCAGGTCCGTCACACACCTTTCTGTTGTTCAAACATGACCACATTTGACTCCAATCACGTTCAGTCCAATCCATTTAGATTTTTGGTATTCAGCAACTTAATGGAGATCAATCATCAATGTGTTTCTGACATGTGTGATTGTCACATTGCCCTCATGTGTTTGTTGATGGTTCTACATGCTGGTCAGAAGTTATGAACTCTGATGATAGTAGATGTCTTCATAGCAACCTTTAAGAAAATGAGACCTAATGAATCCACTCAAGTCAATGGTCAAAGAAAACCTGTTGTTGTTGTTGTGGTGTAATCTTTGGGTTCTGTGTCTGTGGTTCAGGTTCGGAGTTTATGTGCCGCTGTGCTGCTTCCATCAGGAGGGTCGAGCCCAATCTGTCCCGCCCGACTGCAGCTTCTCTGAGCAGGACGGGTCTGACGGGCCTCTGCCGCGGCCCAAAGACTTCCTCACGCTTCTGCGCGAAAACCTGCGTGAGCAGTTCTCTAGCCCCGCCCACAGCCCCGCCCACACCTGCCCGCCGTCCCCGGAGCTGATCCGCAGCGAAGTCCAGGAGCTCAAGACCGACTTCAACCGGCGCATTAAAGAAGTGCTCTTCAACTCGCTCTTCAGCGCTTATTACGTGGCCTTCCTGCCGCTGTGGTTCGTCAAGGTGAGCCGGCGTCTGTCGTCCGGTTAGCTGTTGTTCAGAACCTCATATTTCAGGTTCATTCACCCCGCCGACAGAATGGTGATTGTTCTTTCAGTGGTTAAAACCCTACAAATGTTTGATTACCAGTCCAGATTTTTTAAGTGATATAGTTCACTATTGGAAGGACATTGGCTATGTTTCCATCCACCTATTTTTATGCATATTTTGGGATAACACTGGATAGAAACACCAAGATGCACATAAATTATAAAAAAGCAAATGCACTCAATTGAGGAAGATCCTTAATTTATCCGGTAAGAAGACGTGCATAAACTACGATGGAAACACATTTACTGAATACATTTCTCATAATCTCATGTGAGTTTCCCTCACCAGAGGCTGTGATTGGATGGTCCACTGGTTAGTCCAGTTAATCACATCACAGCATCTCAAATGTTGGTTTGGTGGTTCTGAAACACCCGAGTCACAGTCTGTCATCAGAATGATTTGGGTTAATTTCCTCCAGAAGCGTCTCACACGATTGTGTTCCCAAACACCAGCATCCGAACGCAAGATCACATGACAGCGTTTTACGCTCTGAGACCAACTCATTTATGATGGAGGAGAAAGAGCCCGATTGAAGAAACTTCAATACTGATATTTTGTGCCAGTTTCCCAGAAAGTGATCATTTTGTTCTCTTGAATGGAAACGCTGCTTTATTTGGAAATGTTTTATGTGATATTCCAATTTTGTGCACAAGTTAAATTTGCAACATAACATAATGACACAATATGATGACAGAATTTTAATTTTTGGCTGCATAAAGTTCACTTCATGTTTGTGTGTGTAAAGCTGACTTGATGGTGCTTTTAAAGGAATGAATTGGGAGGTGCAGATGTTACTGTTAACATGTTAAACAGTCAAAGGTCACAGCGGTCTCACATAAACCTGTGAAGCCCAGAATGTGTAACAGCCAATCAGATTGGAGCTTGTGGTTTTGACACTTTGCATGCGTGATGTTTTCCAGAGTACGCAGTACTACGACATGCGCTGGTCGTGCGAGCATCTGATCATGGTGTGGATCAACGCGTTCGTGATGCTGATGAGTCAGCTGCTGCCGCCCAGTTACTGCGACCTGCTGCACCGCTCCGCCGCACATCTGGGCCGCTGGCAGCGTCTGGAGCACGGCTCGTACAGCAACGCCCCGCAGCACATGTGAGTGTTCAGCACAGATTCTTCAGGTTTTTATAACAGTTTATAAATGGAATAGAAGCCGTGATGTCAGTGGCGTTCTTCTGTTGTGTTCAGCTGGTCTGACAGCACCATCTGGCCGCAGGGAGTTCTGGTTCGACACAGCCGCTGCCTCTATAAGGCCGTCGGGCCGTATAACGTGGCCTTGCCTTCCGACGTCTCGCACGCCAGGTTTTATGTGAGTGTCTGTCATTTCTATTACTGTCTGACGCTTCAGAAGATGGAAATGATTTGCCTGTTTTTTTTCCCCCTCAAACCAGTTAAGCACAAACTCTGCGGCCGACTCCAGTCATTCACTGGTCGGTCGTGTCAATCACCAATCAAACAATGAATTATGGGATAAAACATCTGTTTAATGTAGTAATGTAGTAGTGTGTTGTACTGATGAAGGGTTTGGCTGTGACTGTCATCACGACTCCAGTGTTCGATCAGGGTTCCTCAGATTCGGCTCTGGAGGCTCACTGTCCTGCAGAGTTTAAAGGCCCTGATATACTCACAGCGAACTTCTTTTTCATTCTTCTCTTGGGGGTAAAAAGAAGGTTCAATCAAGCGTTCACCGCGCTCTCCCAGCTAATAAGGTGCTGAGGCCTTTCTCTTTAATACCACAATGCAAAAGGTCTGCACTCTAAAATACATTTTATTGATTTGAAACAGGAGTATTCAAGGATAAACGCTTCAGCTGGTCTGCCTTCATCACTGTCAATGTCACAAACGTTTGTCCTTGAATCCTCCTGTTTTAAATCAGTAAAATTTATTTTAGAGTGCAGACCTTTTGCATTGTGGTAAAAAGAAGTTTGAAGCATGTGACCAGCAGTATACTGTTAGTGAACGTTTAGATGAATATGTAAATATGTGCTGCACTTTCTTCTCAATAACAAAATAAACACAACAAAAATGAGAAAACAGCAGTTCAGAAAACATGTGATCATAGTGATGTGGATATGTTCGCAGCAGCTCTGTGCTTCAGCTCTCCGTCACGTCATGTTTATTTATACAACAGATTGCTTTAACGCAGTAACTTTACCGTATTAAACATGAAGAACAGCTCTCAGTGTGTTCATGTTTTTACTCGTGTCTGACCTCCACTGAAACAGATCAAAAGTACCGCAAAAGATTCACACCTCGAAGAAGGTGGAACCTCAGAGCCACACCCACCTATTACATCATCACCACGGACCAATGGTAGTTTAGAAGTGTTTAGCAGCCAGAGTGAAAGTCCACTTTGGCAAGCTGTTTTGAACTACCAAAATGAACTCTAAACAAACTTCTTTTTGGCCTAATTTTCTTCGAAATGATGTCACCCCAGTTCGTTCTTCAATTTCACAAGTATATCGGGGTCCTAAACCTGATCAAACTCACCTGACGGGAATTATCTAGTAACTCTGAAGAGCTTGATTAGCTTGTTCAGGTGTGTTTGATTAGAGCTGGAACTAAACTCTGCAGGGACTGATTTTCGGAGCTGTGGTTTAGAGCACCGCTTCTCAAACCTGTCCTTGGGACGTCCCAGCACTGCACATCTCCCTCATCAGTCACACCCGATTCAAGTCTTGCCGTCTCAATGAGCTGATGAGTTGAATCAGGTGTGTTTGATGAGCAGTGTGCAGTGCTGGGACGTCCCAAGGACAGGTTTGAGAAGCTCTGACAGTAGTTGAGCGCTGATCATGTGTTTATTCTGAGCTTCAGTTCCTCCCGCAGAGCTCTTCTGATCATTAATGCTTCTTGTGTTTTCTCCGCTGTAGTTTCTGTTCCATAAGCCACTGCGGATCCTGAACCTGCTCATCGGGATCGAGTCGAGCGTGGTCCTGTATCAGCTGTACTCGCTGCTGCGCTCCGAGCGCTGGAACCACACGCTGTCGCTCGGCCTCATCCTCTTCTGCAACTATTACGTGCTGTTCAAGCTCCTGCGGGACCGGATCGTGCTGGGCAAGGCGTACTCGTACCCGCCGGGCGCCGGCCTGGCCGTGAAGACGCAGTGATGAGACTGAACTCCTCTTGCTTTTGATACCGTCTATTTTCATGCAACCTTTGTATCTATTTAATAAGATATTTTATTTTGTATACTGTTACACACAACCAGAACACGGGGCATTACGTTTACGGCACGATGTCGTATCCTCTCTCCCCACGAGCTGCGCAGGAGGGAGACGTCGATGTTTTGTAGCCCGCGTCTCAAATGACATCCAAATTCAGCCAAAGATTGAAAACTAAAAAAACTGGAAGAGCTAATGCTGGCCAATCACGAGGAAGGACTGGACAGAGCAGTCCAGTTCACTGAGTACTGACGATCATTTCCACTGTTAAGTATTATCTGTTGTGTGTCCACTTTGTTTCAGTCAATCTTTGTAGATAAACAGCACCGACTGGACCGATTTTAAAGCTTGAGCAATCAGCATCCTCATTTCCTTCTCATGTTAACTCTGTGCCAAATCCCAGGGGGCCGTGGGCCATTTGCAGTGGGCGTGGCCACGTGAGCTCTGGGCGGAGCCCTGGACTGTCAAGCTTGCAGTATTTTACAAAACCGCTTTTGTTTCAAAGTGCCGATGACATCCAGAATAAATGACAAAAACAGCCTGAGTGCCCGTTTATCTCAGATCTGATCGTCGTCATCACGAAACTCAAGACATGTCTGGGTCATATTTCACCCCCAAGACCAAAATAAGAAATGATCAAGAAAATGAAACCTATTTTTAGCACCTTGAAGATTTTCTTGACATTTTGAGAGTATGTTTGGGTTTGTTTCTTATTTGATTGAGAAATTAGCTTAATTTGAAAGTGTGAAAAGCCTTAAAAACAGGTTCTGTTTCCATGATTTTCAGGTGAAATATGTTCTCGACGAGTGTTGTGCCTTTTTATGTCTAATCTGAGCAGTTTCTCATACATGAGTGGTGCTGTTTTTTGCAAAAGCTTTTAATGTTTTGTAATAGAGGGCATTTAAAATCTCAATGATTAGTGCCATAGAATGAATAAATGTCAGTGCGATCAGGAGCTGATATCCACTGATTTACAGTGAGTGTGGATATCTGCAGTTCTGTCTCTCACCACTAGAGGGAAACAAACGGTTGTAAAGCAGTCTCATACAGTAGTTCTCAGACATTAGGTATGCATGACATTCAGACTTCAGTACATTAGAGAAAACGAGAAGAGTCGACAGATTCTGTGGCAGCTGCTTCAGTCCTTCAGTCTCCTGAGCTCTGATAATCCCTGTAATGGTCACACTATATATCAGCTGTCTTTAACTGTGTACGTTCATAAAAAATAATTGTTAGGTTCAGTGCATTTATTGTGTTGATGTTGTATTGCAAACACTTGTGCTGCTATTGAGGTGGGATACGGGTCGGGTTAGGACAGGTTTGGTGGTATGGGAAGGTTTAAGGGTGGGATAAATGAATATGCAGAAGTACAATGTAAAAACATACACAATAATTGCATTGTATCAAATGATTAATGCAAGTACATCGTAGTTAAAGACACTTGATATAAAGCTGGTCCCCTTAAATGTTTCTTTTAGAGCCTTCAGATAAAAATCAGGCACTCATAAAACATTACTTTGCTATGTTTAAATGGGCATCAATGAAGAAAGATTTTTTTGGCACAACCTTCCTTACTTTTGTACAATATGTATTGTTTGGCTAAACAAGTGTCTTAAAGTGTTTTAAGCCAAAGAGTTCGTTAGTTAATGATTGTTCTTCTGTATTGCTGGTCTGTGCAACTCTCCTGCATGAAATAAGAGTATCTTATGTGCTAATAAAGCGAAAGCAAAGCTGTCGGCGGCTCCTCAACCTTCTCTACAGTCCACGTAGTTTCCCTTGATCCAGTAGCAGATCTGGGCGAACTTGAGGGGAGTGATGCGCACCGCCACGTTGAACTCCTGAGGCGTCCCGCTGAGATCCACCCACTGGTGTCCGGAGAAGATCCCGATGACCTTACGCTCCCAGCGCCGGCGTTGGCGGCTCCACATGCGGGCGTAGACTCCGGATCCGCTGGCACCCGGCTGAGCGTCGCAGCGCTGGTACAGGAGGTCGTAAGTTTCGTCCCCGGCCTCGCAGAAGCGGTAAACCAGCTGACCCGGCCGATCGTTGTCGAACCCGGAGAACTGCACCCGTTTACCGGGCAGCTGCGTGGCCGCGGGGCTGATGCCCAGCTTCATGTGCCTCCGTTTGTGTGCCTTCTTCAGCTCCAGCAGGGCGTAGTCGTAATCCATGCCAATGTCGTTGGCGGTGCCTTTTATCCAGCCCTTCGGCACGTGTGTGCGCTTCACTCGGATCCACTGGAACTTCATCTTGTCTGGTCTGGTGCCGTTTCTGCCTGACGAATCTTTCTGCTGTGGTTTCAGGAAACCCACTCTCAACCGTTGGGCTCCTTTCACATAGTTCTTGCCGTCGTGGATGCAGTGCGCCGCCGTCAGCACGTGTCGATCGCCCACTAACGTACCCGAGCATCCGGTCGACAGCTTGACGGCTGTGGAGAAGGGGTAGTTCAACAGGAAGTCCTGCCCAACAATACTGAAGCGACTGTCGTGGCCGAAGATCTGACGTTTGGATCTGGAGCGAACGGCGGGCGTCTTGTAGAAGCTGTTGGCATCAAATCCGTAAATGCCCACCGCCGTCTCGGTCAGCTGGCCGCTGGAATGCAGCGTTTCGTAGGACAGGAAGTGCCGCAGGTCCCAGTAGCTGGGTGCAGGCGCTTGCTTGTGGCAGTCCGGCCCGCAGGAAGAGGTCAGCTCCAGCTGAGCCGGCTGCAGGAAGTGAGGTGGCGGCCGTTCCTCCGTCTGCTGTGGCCAAACCACGGGCACACGCTGAACGGGCCACTGGGGCCGCTGGGACGCGCCGGCCGCACCGCAGAGGAGGAGGAGGGTGAGCAGAGCGGGGCGAAGCACGGACGCCATGAAGACACCTGAGATAAAAGAAGACACGTCTTAACTTCTGGCAGACTACTTAAAAATGAGTGAAACAACATGTTAAAGAGGACCTATGGTGCTTTTTCCCGTTTTGCTCTTTCAGCATGAAAAAGTCTCTCCAGCGGGAGTTCTTCTCTATATCAGTGTCAGTGTTTCTCCAACAATATTCCTCATTTAAATAATTCATATGCAGAATAAAGGGGCGGGGCCTGGTTGAGTTAGTTAGTAGTGTGTTGAGACTGGCGGTTATGGTAAGGGGCGGGACATTTCCCAAACACCAATCACAACACACTGCTCCAGCCGACCAATCAGAGCACATTGTGCTTTTCAGAAGGCGGGGCTTCATAGAGACAGGAACTAAACAGAGCGTTACTGACAGACTGGATGTGTACACTATCCACCCTATCTACCCTAAATAGTATTAAAAATTATCAGTGTCACATACTATTTAGGATGGCTAGTATGCACACTGAGACGCAGGCAGAGGCTGTGTTCCACTCCAAATTTTACTTCCCTCCGTCTCGTGGACTCGGATGTGCGTCATTGCTTACGTTGCATGAGTGCCCACTACTGGCAGAACTTGTGCATAAGGTTTAAATGAAACGCACTAAGCTCTTGATCACTATGGAGCTGATTTATTATTTAAACCACATTGTCACTTATTTTTTCACTAATTTTTTTATGCGCCATTCTATATGCATATAAGTTGTTGGAGAAAATGTATAAAATCCTGTAGGTATATGAGCTGTTGAAAAAAAAATTACCCAAACGAAAAAAAAAATATTAATAGTATAAACTTTAATTGTGAACATAAGGTAGCTACAGGTATTATGTGATTAAATCTGAACATAATATATATTATGCAATTAATTCTCAAAATAATTAATATATCATACACTTCAGCTAAGCGTGATCTGCTGTGACGTCACAATCAAGTTGAATTGTGGGATGTGTAGCTGCTTGAAGTGTACATATGAAGTAGACTCGCTCCCTCTGTCAAAACTGAGGGGACGAGGGTCTGTCCATATTAACTTCCCTCGTCCACTTCAAGAAGTGGAACACACTTCGAAATGGAGGCAGGGATTCCCCCGAGAGGAAGTGCTCAGGGAAGTTTGTGAGTGCCTGTCTAAAAGTGGAGTGGAACACAGCCTGGGAAGAGAGGAGCTGCAAGAATATGAGGAAAATAATGACCCTACACGTTCATTTAGACCATCAAAATATGAGGAAAATATTTACATTTTTTAGTAAATATTTTAAATTTGAGGGAAGACCAAAACACTAAACGCTGGAAAAAAGCAAACATTGACTACAACAACATTTTGTTGGTTCTCTCTTGTTCTTGCACATATTCATAATTTCTGGCAAAAAAAATTATGTAAATCAACAACCGAGTCCAAGCAAAACTACACAATATGACTACGAAATCTTTATTCAAACATAATGAACAGTTGTTAAAGGGTGAGGATGTCAATTTTCATATGCCGGTCATCACTTTTGTACTGGACAACACTACTGTACTGTAATTCTGCAGTTAATAGGTTTCAGACCTCTGTTACCAAGGTCGCAAAACAACCATTCTGTGCCAAAGGTCAAAGGTCTAAAACAGTCTGCTGTTTAACAGGTGAATCATGTGAAAGCGTTTTAATACTTTCACTGTCAGTTGATGGAGTGAGGCATTTACAGTGATCAGGGCTTCTGGGGTTTTCTTTATTCATCAGGGACTGAATTCATGGAAATATTTCTGAAGGATGAGTGAGAAAAACCCGCTTCCATGACAGCAATGAAAACAGTTCGAGATTTCAGCTGTTTTACATAAGTGAAATTACCATGGTAACTAAACAGATAGCATTCTGAGTACGAGCTTTGTTATAGAGACCCAGAACTCTTTCACATGTTCATCACATGGTCAAGATTAAAAACCCACAGAATCTCTGATGAGATGAGCGTGATTTACACGAGTTCAGAGTTCGGATCATATGAATCAGTGTGTTTCGCGCTTCGACCTGCAGGTATTTAGTTCTACAGCAGATCAAACTCAAATAATGACGCCAAAACTCGTTTATAAATCATCATCATGCACAGAGAGAGATGAAGTGATTCTCACCTGTTCGCGCGCGCAGGTGTGTCGGATATAAACGATTCCAATAAAACAAGATCAGTGTTTCAGGACATGGATGAGAAACTCCTCGTCGACATTTCTCCTCTCATCTGCTGAGCTCGGTTCGCCTGTGTCGTTCTGCTCGGTTCTCCGCTCCGCTACAAGTGAATGTTCGTGGGCGCGTCGCGCTGGATTCATCCGATCACGTGACCTGAGATAAAAGAGTCTTCAGATCATCTATTCATTCTTCTGCATGTTTGTTTTCGGATCTAGTGCACTGATTCTCTTAGAAACCTAGTAATGTCGTTTTGTCTCATTGTCTTTTTTTATTATTGACCTGCGTTAAATATAAATGAACCAAAACGTTTTAACAATGTTTTATTTTTATTTACATTATATAACATTTCCTTCAAACTGCGTGAAAAGCTTCCCGAAGCTTCTGTCCAGTTGTTTGATGTCTTAATGTAACTTAATGCTGGTTTTACTGCAGTATGAATGTAGAATGATTCGGATCACTTCTGAAATAAGGAGGCAAAACTTGTGTGTTTTGTTTGAGTAAATTTGAGATTCATTTATCTGGATGTTCATTAAGTTTAGGGGTTAATGGAACACATTTACCCGCCAATGGTTGTTAGTTTTTTGTTATATATGTTATGGTTGTCCAGTTTGACCCATTCAGGTAGATATGCAGACCAGTTGCAAGCATGACATCACAGTGACAGGGTAATCGGCCAATCACAGCAGACGGAGGCACTTCATCACATTACTAACCTCCATGAGCCTATAGGAGAAAAGAGATGTATAGTCTCCATCTGAAACAGCGTAGATATGAGTGTTTTATACATGATTTGTTCTTGTATTTCATAATGCTTTATATTATTTTTGTGCTTTTGATAATGTTTTCTTTCTTTTTTACCAGAGAAAAGCCCGCATATGTCGTCTACAGTGTGCAAACAGCTGTTCAATCGACATGCAGTGGACGACAATGCACAATGTGAGATATTGTATCCCATAATGCAGTGCGCTTTACTTGACCTTCCATTTTCAGTGTGATGAATCAACAGTAACATCTCACTGTTTGATCAGAATAAGATCATGCAAAACAACCATTCTTATTTTCAAAATGATGCACAGTATTGTACTACTGAAGAGTTTATCATTGCATACTACAGACTGTTTCTCAAACTGCTTTATAAACGGAACAGGCCGTGTGCAGCGCTCGTGTTCTCCTCCAGACTCGTGCTCCGCCGGAGGACGCTGACACGCAGTGGTGGGCGACTCCGTCTTCAGATGAAAGACTCGTCTGTCTCAGCGAAGACTTCATGTCTGCGGATGCTTCTGGAATTCTCACTGACCGCCGAGACACTCGGACACTTTCTCAGCACACAGATCATCTCTGTATCATCATTAGCAGTTTATAACCTTTATTTAGTCACATTCCAACCACATTTTCACCTACAGAAGATGCTTCATGTGAGGCCAGATATAAGACCATTAAAAAATTCTCCTTTTGTTCTCCACAGAAGAAAGAAAGTCTGGAACAACATGAGGGAGAGTGAATGTGGAGAAAATGTTCGTTTTGGGGTGAAATTGCAATATGTGAGCTGTTTCTTTAAAGCCATTTTTAATGCATTTTTGCAGATTTTTTTTCTGAAAACCCTTTTTCTTTATTCAGTCATTGATTATCACTGGTGGAAAGCTGGTGTGATCATGAGAATCGCTGGAGTTGCGCTGAATATCTGCTCTGGCACGAAAGCCCAAGTGAGGAGGTGAAACATCTGCGTTTGAGATGTGAGAGTCGTATGGAGTCAATGAGGGAATAGTTAAGACACCTGATGTTTGCCAACTCAATATAATCCGCCTCATAAAGCTGTTTTCCCCACAGATCCATGCCAGAATAAAAAACTTCTGTGCATAAACAAAATTCCTCTTCTTGTGTGTCTCAAATAAAATGGCTGTTAATTTACCATTTGCACTTTTGTGCAAGTTAGAAATAAGAACATCTGTTTTTTGACATTAGAAAGCGTGACATCATTTGTAACGGATCCATGTTTGGAGTTGGAGTTCAGCTGGTGAGGAGTTTCCAGGCCACCGAAACCCCCCGCGCTTCCCACACGAGTCAGTGTTTGTATGATCGTGAACGCTGGGCTGGACACTGAACAACAAGGCCTGTCCAAGACAAACCAAAGCGTTTGTCACTCATTCAGATGCTCTCCAAGCAAATTCCACAGGGATTTGTGTTTGCCAACAGCGGCTCACGCCAGCCGATGAATACATGTGCGAGACGCTGCAGAAAACGCCCTGTAGTCAATCGAACATTTGAGATTTAGTTTTAGTTAAAGCTTTTGACATAAACACTGTGTTTTATATGGTTGGAAAAAAAAATCCTCAATAAGAGTAAAATAAATGAATAAATTAACCCTTAATAAATGTGACAGTAGTTGTGTTTCCATCCAAAGCTGCGTATTTAACTTGTGCGGCAAATTGGAATATCGCATAAAACATTTCAAATAAAGCAGCGTTTCCATCTCATGTTCAAGAGAACAAAATTGTCACTTCCTGGGAAATTGGTATAAAATATCAGTAAGAAAAATGGAAGTTGCTGCAATTGGGCTCTTTTTTCTTCCATGGTAAGACCTCCTCACTTGGGATTTCGTGCCAGAGCAGAGATTCAGCGCGACTCCAGCACTTCTCACGATCACACCAGCTTTCCACCTGTGATAATCAAATCTTTCAACAAGAGACTTGTGACTCGAAGGTCGCGGGTTCGAGTCTCAGTAACGGCAGGAGTGAATGAACGGCGCTCTACTCCACTCTCATTACCCACAACTGAGGAGCCCTTGAGCAAGACACCGAACCCCCAATCACCCCCAATGCTCCGGGTGTGTGTTCACGGTGTATGTGTGTTCAATACTTACTGCTGTGTGTGTGCACTTGGATGGGTGAAATGCTGAGCACAAATTCCAAGTGTGGGACGCCATACTTAGCCACACATAATTTTACTAAATGACTTGCGTCTCAGAGATCTGTAAATAAACACGTGAGGCTGTTTTAGTTTCGTTTTCTCTGTGTTCTGTTCTGGTTTGGCCTGCCTGATTTATTAGTTAGTGTCCTAGGTTGTTAATTAGTTCCATCTCACCTGTTTCTGTTCTCCCTGATTACGTTAATTATCCCTGTGTGTTTTAGCCCTGAGTTTCTCCTCCAGACTCTTTTGTTTTCATCTCCTTTGTCATGCACAATCATTACAACCACAGTTCCTGACAGAATACCGAACCGATCAAAATCAATTTACCGGCAGTACAACTGCATTGTTTGGACCAGGAGCAGCATTCCCTCGAGGTCCACACCCAAAAATTTCTACAACTGCTGTGCTACACAAACTTTCCTGACTGCTCCTTGTGCACTTTCTACCTCACAAGTTTGAACACAGAAATGAAAGCATGCCTGCCCAGTGTGGATCCTCGAGGGAATTTTGCCGAGTTTCTGGAGTGGGTGTCGGAGCACAATAGATTGACTACCACCATCTGCCCAGCGGAGGACATCACTACGAACCCAGAGCCCAGCCAGCCATCACCTCTCCACACGGATAATGATGCCAGAGCCCACCGCAGATGGAGAGAGTGAGTCTGCCGCGATGAAGGAGCCAGACATGAGGATTGAGCCTACCATCGCCCTGAAGCCCCCAAGAGAGTCTGACCAGGTGTGCGGCAATATCCTGCACCACCGTGGGACTGCTAGTGGAGTTTGAGGGAATGGAGGGAGACCCCGCCCACACTCCCACCAGTGAGGGTGAGCTGAAGCTGACCTCAATATATGGTGACTTAGAAGAGGATGTTTACCTTAATCTCCCATCCCTTCTGTGCCTCCGCTGGTTCTGCCCAGTTCAGAGTCTCCTGTGTCTCCAGAGATCCGCCAAGCCTCCCTCTCTTGCCTCCTCTTCTACAGTCAGCCAAGGCACTGCTGGTTCCCTTCAGCCCCTCAGCTTCTCCTATGACGCCACTCTATTGTGTAGATTTGCCTCTGGTCTTCAGGTCTCCAGCTTTGCCCAAGCAGGAGGATCCCCCGACTCCGACTCCAGCCGCTGATCCCGTCACTCCACCTCGGCTTGTCAACCTGTCGGCTACGCCTTGGTTCCTCCCTCCCTCGGCTCCACCAGATACCATCATCCTTACGGCTCCACCAGGCTCCCTCATCCCTCTGGCTCTTGCTCCGTCTGCGCCACAGACTTAAAAGCCATCTGCTGCGCTCTGTCTCTCCATCCCTTCGGCTCTGCCTTGGTCCTCAGTCTCACTGGCTCTGCCTCAGTCCTCTGGCACCCTGGGTCCACCTCGGATGCTCGTCGCTGCAGCTCCGCATCAGTCTCCAATGCTATCTGTGTGTTGTTTGTGCCCATCATCTCTCTGTCTTCTCCTTGGCCTCCACCTCCATCGGCTGCATCTCCATCGGTCGTCAGCCAAGTTTCCACCATGGCTTCTCCCCCCCTCGACTCCGCTGCGGGACGTTGTACTGGCTGATCTCTGGGTTCCCACCTCATCACTCCTGCTCCTGGCTCCTTCCACCGTCATCGTCACTCTGGTTCCTTCCATCACTTTACGCTCCCTGTCCTTGTTACAGCGCGGAGAGGATGTCCAGGAGGGATGTCACGTGTAGTCTGTTTTGGTTTAGTTTTCTCTGTGTTCTGTTCTGGTTTGGCCTGCCTGATTTACTAGTTAGTGTCCTAGGTTGTTAATTAGTTCCATCTCACCTGTTTTTGTTCTCCTTGATTACATTAATTATCCCTGTGTGTTTTAGCCCTGAGTTTCATTCTGTTCCTTTGTCCGGTATTGTTAGTGTCAGCGTCTTGGAGTCTTAGTTAATGTGGTTGTGTTTAATCTCCTGTGATCTCCTGAGTTTTCCATTGTGGATTTGACATTAGTGGAGACTTACAGAGTTTTTGAAGTTCTTGATGAAAGTGTTTAAGTGAGTTTTTATGTCAGGGAACATGTATGAATGGCAGAACATTGTCGTCTTGTGGAATAATCCCTCATATCATATTTATTAGGAGTTTGATATGAAAATCTGTTTGTTTGTATGAAACAGGAGAAGAACAGAATGTTGCTCCAGTGTTTTTCTGTCAGTCCAACAGTGTCACATCCAGAGTTCTGATTTATGTCTTTATTTCAAGTTCAAGATTAATATCTAGAACAAAAAGGGAGTGTTCCTCTCTATCTCACAGGGCTTACAGTTGTTTAGTGTTGCTAATGTCTGTTTTCAGCTGTATGTGGATGGACTGTTTGATAGCATGTGATGATTCATTAGCAGCTTTAACTAAGTCAACCATCACTAGTACTAGTGCTGATAGTGATGTGCTGAAACCTCCCGCACTGTTAAAGTTTAGTGTGTTGATTGAATGAATCTCAGAATCATGTTGCTGCATAGCATAGCTGTGGTTTATGAATCCTCTGAAGGGACAGTGTTTTCCTCCCTGATCATGAGGACATCAAATCAAATCTCACATAATCAGATCAAAACACACAACATAGTTTGTCGTATTGCTGCTGGATTAAAGCTCCTGTGGTGCTCGTTGTGAACACTGTTTGATTTGGACTGGTCATAGCTAGAAGTAAAAACACATAACCAGCAGTAACACACCTGAAAAATATACTGATTTTACCATTCAAAGAGAAGTGAACACAAGCCTGTTGGGTGCGGTGATGATTCATCTGAGATCTGGGCTGAACGAGAGCAAACACGAATACAAACTCTCTGATCCAGCGGTCGACATCAAGCGCTCTGAAGCCTCAGTGTTCAGTCTAATTATCCATGTGTGTAACGACAAGCCCGGAGCCCAGTATGACTGTGAAGACTATATGGGCTGTAAAATGAAAAGTTTCTTTTATTAAGCTGACCTACTTGTGGTTTGCACAGTATCTGGTGTTTTCTGAGCACACTGTGACCTGACCATTAAAGAGAGATTTTTGCATGTGCACAATAACACTAAATATTAACGTCCCAGAACAAGTCCTTTTAAAGTTAATATTTCAGCTGATCGGTTGTCGGCCATCACTGAATTAAATAAAGACATGAGAGAGTTTCATTCCATTCCATCATCTCTGACGTCATCGCGAATAAAACATCAGGACAGCAGCTCTGAGCGTTCACTTCCTGTTTTTCATGTGTCTCTGTGGGATTGTTTGAGGTCAGATGCCCGTCTGAATCTAGCGTGGGTTTGTTTTGAAGCACAGAGCGTTCCCGTGCTCCATCCGAGGGAATGTTGGGTGTGGACGGGAGGTTCAAGAGTGAGTCAGAGAAACTCTGTTCCCTTCCTGACGGGATCCGACTCTTCCTGAGAGATTCCAGCTGCAGTGAGGCAGCGCTGCTGATTCACACATCCATCCATTGATTGATTGATTGATTGATTGATTGTGCAGATATTTTGTGTTTCATGAGAAGAGATGCAGATGTTACGGAAAATTTACACAGCTGAGGTGGCATAGAAGCACTTCTGAGCTGGCATTGAGGTGTCTTTACAAACTGGTTAATGCTGCTCAGAGGTGGCATCAATACATTTACAGCAACTTTAACTGCATACTGATACTGATACTAGGGGCTGAGGTGGATCAGAGCTGGCATGACTTAGTCTGGTTTTTATCCAGCTTATGTCTTTACACAGAATTTGTGAGAAGGCACTTAGCAGCCTTAACTCGTCTGTGTAAAGAAGCCTAAAGTGAGATCGTTACATGTGTTCATTAACTTATTTTATGCTGCTCAGATGCAAATTGGGCCTGTGCACACCCTGTATTGAACACACACACACACGACAGTGTATTCAAGCACAGAGATCTGTAGATTTCTCATGTAATGTGAGTGTTCTGTAATTAGTTTCTGAACAGAACTGGACTCAACAGCTCATTAATGCAGAGATGTCGCTCAGTTTTGGACTCTGAAGGTACGTGTCTCAATTCCCTCACAAAGTTTTGACCCAAACCTGAGGAAAGCAGTCTGTTTCTCCACTGTAGTTTCAGTCTGTGACTCAAAGCGTCCAGATGGGCCTGTGACAGAGAGCGATTGCAGCCACAGGATCCTGTGTTTTTTGTTTCTTCCTGCCATGTGAGTCTTCCTGGACTGCCGGGGTTTTCCAGATATTTGCGCTCCTGACGGATTCCCACATTAAACCTGGAGGTAACGTCTTTGTGAAGCCCAAGTTAAGATAACTTTTAACCCTGTGTTAATTAGACCCATAGGTCTAATTTTAACCCTGTGTAATTTTCAAAGCTGGGTAACACTTTAGAATATTGTTCCATCATTAATGAATAACTACACAGGAACAAATGAGGAACGCAATATTAACATTCTAGTAACTTCTATTAACTAACAAGAAATTCTGATTAATGAACTAGTAAGTAATAGGTACTTCACTGTTAGCTAATCAATAACTAATATTTTTCATTCCTTCAGGAGGACTAAGAACTACTATATACAGGTTCATAATTAATCAGAGTAATGCACAATGTATAATTAATTCTAAAGTGAAGATCATGGTAACCTACTAGTAATGATTCCAGTATTACTAAATCCTTCAGAAGAAATTACTAATTATTTGGATCAGTGTTCTAAAGTGAAAAACATGATAACTCTCTAGTAATGATTGAAGGATTGAGGTTTTTGTGAGGTTAGTTAATAGTAGTTACTAGAATGTTAATATTGCGTTTGTTCCTGTGTTCATTAATGATGGAACAGTATTAGTGTTACTCGTTGCTGAATTATGACATTCTGCTCCAGATATAAACTGTGAATCAGTTTAGCAATCATAAACTCTCTCACTGCCTTCCTCATAAAACACAGCGCGAGGGAAACAGAAGGCTGGAATATTTTTTTTCCAACATTATTTTTTCTTTCTCATCATCATATTTTCTCACACATGTTTCCGTTTGCACCCCATACGCTGCGTTTGAACTCTTTCTTCCTCTGATTGTTTGCGGGTTGAAAATGGAAGGCTGCGGCGTCTCGGTTCACGTTTCCATCTCTAACACACGTGTAGCTCATGCGGGCCGGTTCTACAAACACAAGCATGAGCAGCCTCAGTTAATACTGTAATAATATATTGGCGAAAGACATTTGGCAAACTCTTCAGTTCAGATTTGTGTTTGCACTGTAAAGAATGTGTCTGTGTATCTATCTATTTACGTGTTTTTGCATAGTTGACATAGTTGTTGATCTCTTGAACGCAGTGGCCAATCAGAAGTGTTTAAGTTAGTTAGAATCCACTCACCGCTGAAAACGCCAGAGTTTTTATTCAGTGATGAGTAGTGCAGACTCGCGAAACCCCTCATTAACAAGCAAAGTGTAGACACGATGTAAGTAAGAGATTTACTGTGCATTGTTGGCAGCTTCACTGAATATAAAGGAACTTTGTGAGATTGTGATGAACTGACAAAGCAACAGCGTTGTAGTGATTGTAATGGGAGCGGTCTTGGCTCGCTTTCACACTACAGCTTATATAATCCATTTAATAAAACTATTGTTTTTCATGCTGCTAAGAGGACCGGCGGCCAATTACATGCTGCAAAGTTTCAGAAGTGACGTATATAACATATAAACGCTGGATTCACTCTACACAGGACAGAATATGTCATGTTAAAAAAGTAACACATGTAAAGGATAGATCCATAGCAAAATATTTTTAAAATTCTATTCCAATTATTGGTAAAAGTGATGAATTGTAATTCATCTTAAATGTCTCACCGCTGTGGTTTCTTAGCCTTCATCTGCACTAGAGTATCTTCAGTGATTTGATCCTGAGCTCATGACACTCGTTCATGTTGTCTGTTTTACAGTTAATTCAGTGATGGCAGCCCACTGCACTGAAACAAGAGATCTCTCCACAGTCCGTAACACATGACTTTTTTACAATAACTATTAGTTTCATGTGCCATAACACTCAGGAGGTCTGATTTACGCATGAACGTTTGCCAAGACTTTGTGATGGAGGATTTCACTTTAATGAAATGGACTGAATTATTTCTTGGATATTGAGAGTTTCGTGTACATTTACCTCGTCTGAACTACAGCATGAATCTGTTTGAAACCATGTGCTTTTCCTCTTCTTTCCCTAGTGCGTTTAACCTGAGCGCCTCCTGTGATTTCTGCTACATGTATGTGTGTTTACTCTGGATCAGAACCGCCTGAATGTTTCCTCAGGTTTGGGTCTTTATATGAAAGGTGTGTGAAGACATTTGTGTCCGAAACTGAAGGCAGTCGACAGCTGAAATTAACCAGCTTTAACCTAGTCAAGTCAATAATTCATGACCGGTGCTTATTTCTCACTAGAAATAGAGGCATGAGTTAAAATAAATATGAATTAATTTGTTTCAAACACCTGCACAGGATTGTGGGATATCATAGGCACCGAAGAACACAATTTTTCATGCTAACATTATATTCAGATGTTCCTGATGAACGATTGGCCTGAAAACGCAGCAAAGCTCAGTCTCTTTTATTCTGTCTGCAGAGACTTGCCTTCTTTTGTCAGTATTTCAGCCTGAAACGCCACATTTATGATTCATCATAAAGTTAAAGCTGTTCACGTGTTTTGTGTCATAATGTGAAGCTGAAGTTCTCCTGCATCATTTGACACACAAACTGTTATATTGTAATGCACGCTTATTTCTTCAATCGTACTGTGTCATATGAATATAGAATCATGTGCTTTCTGCACTATACAGATGTACAGCTACAGATTCATCAGCATCAGTCTGATGGTCAGTTCAGACTTTAATGAGCTGTTGGAATGAGAACGTTCTGCTAGTGACTGATTAGCATGAACTCACAGCGAGCAGCTGCCAGTGAAACACCACATTACTTTCTTCTGGATTGTGGATTATAGACAAATGAGACGATCTGTTTATAGTTGACTATTTCATGCTCTGTTCCAACTTGATCTGAGCTTATCATCATAAACCATCAGACAATAAAACATGAAAAAGGCAGCTCTGGTCTTCAACGGTCACATGATGTTGTGGAATAAGCACGTGTATCAGCTGAGCGCTCCAGCTGGAGCGACACGAGCATTAAATGTTGGCTGTTCCTCAGATCACTGAAATGCACCCAATAGTTTTGAAACATGCTGGAATCCATCAATACGAGGCAAACATGCCAGAAATTCTCCCACCGGAATGATTCTGGATAATATTATTTGCAGAAACACCCACTTGCATGGAAAACGAGAGGAGAGGGAGTGAAGGAGTGAAGGCCACAGCGAGATCAGAAGGTCTGGAGAGGCAGAATCCAGGCTGGTTCATGCTGGTTAGAGCTGGTCTAGTCATTCTGTTCTCAAGCTTCACTGATCTGATCTACCATCACTCCTGCTTCACATGCTGCTGACCAGCAAAACACGCCTTGGATTTTTCAGCAGGAAGGACAGGCCGTGTGATCCCTGATTTGGGGTGAAGAGTAACCAGACCCAAATGTCCCAAATGCTTGTATACATTAGAATAACAACAGACTCGAAGAGGACATGAAGCTGTCAGTCTGTTTGGATGTTTATTATACTCATGTCTGCAGGGTTAGGTCACTGATGACTCAAATCTTGAGTGTGTGTGTGTGTGTGTGTTTCTCTTCAACCTCACTGAACTTCATGAGTCACTTTAGTCCCCTGTGGTTTGTAATGTCACACTATCATGATGTCAGAGTTTGAATGTAAAGAGAGTGTGTGATATGACATCTAACCTCTTGGAGACGAATGTCTTTTTATTGTCTGGAGTCTCACTAAAGTCACAAAAGAAGTTATAAAACATGACAGTGAATGAGTGCATCAGCTGTCAGTCTGTGCTGGTTCTGTCGTGTGTATTCGAACTGAGATAAGACGAGTAGAAGCAGACCGTCTCTCTGCATCTGTTCTGCTTCACATGTGAAACTCCTCTGAAGATGCAGCTTTACGAACACCAGACGGTCAAATGCAACATATCAAACGAATATAATTAAAATGACATTGTAAAGGCTTGTTTGTCATTGTTATCAGATGGTGGTTTGTACAGTGTAGAAGATCTGTAGTTTTGGTTTGATGGCTTCTTCTGTGATTTGAACATCTGGAATCAGGACTGGACTCTGGCTGAAGTGTTGCTCAATAAATGTGGGATATCAGTTTGATCTGCAGTCTTGGGAAAGGGGAACAGCTGTCCACACGCTTTCACATTCATGCTACATTTCCATGGTTTGCTCCCAGCAGAGTGTTGAAATGAAAATACTCTCAGTGAAGAGGCAGAATACTGAGTTTAATGCTTGAGTTTGATTTTGCTCCATTGGGCATCATTGACTTTCAGCACAGATGAACACGAGACTCCACGAGATTACGACACACTCTCAGGCTACTTGAGTAACATGTGAACTTACAGACTGAATAAATTCTGATATCAGTCATATATATATATATATATATATATATATATATATATATATATATATATATATATATAAAATAAAAAGTACTCAATTAAAATAACACTAGTAACTTCTGAGCCAGTTCTGTGGCACATCTTACCCCATAGGTCTAATTTTATCTTTTCATTTCAAAATACAAGGTTATATATTTTTTTACTTCTCAACATCTAAAAAAAAAAAAACTTAGATATTCAACATAATATAATGTCATTCATCACTATTTTCCAGATATATAGATAAATTAACCTCAAAACTGTTTTAAGTGACTAAATCTCACAAATGTTGACATTCAGTTAAAATGACACAATTAAGAAGAGCGTAGCCATTCATTACATTTGAGATTCTGTGCCATCTGTGTTTCTCTATTTATTAATATACAGTAAGCTTCATGACATCAGTACAGTCAGATCAATAATATTGAATATTAAGTCACTGATTTGACCTCGATCAACACAAACCTCAGCAGACGGTATGGGACGCACTTTATAAACACAATCATTTTATAGCTGAATGCCAGGTTTACTGACATTATTCTTACGGTTACAACTGCCTTCAGACAGACTGAAAACTGAATCATTACACAATATATGTTCATTCATTGTGATGTCAGATGTATATGATACCTATCAGAACTTACTAAATTAATCTAAACCTGCACTAAATTTAGTTAACTATGTTCATGCTGTATAGACCTTTAATGGTTCTTCCCAAGGTTTTTTTTTCTTCTTTTGTAAAACCATATGATTTGTTGGACGTGTGTAATGACGAGCATAAATGTTTAGAAATAACTGATGATCTATGGAATTTCGCACATTTGTACTGCAATGTTTTACTGTAATAGTACTTTGATACATTTAACAAACCGCTATATTAATAAAACTGACTTAATGTTTCACATTTAGAGGCTCAGACATTATTGTCCACTGATCAGTTGGATTTGCTCTAGTGTCTAGACTGATTCACAGCAGGAGTTTGTCACTCTGATGTGGTTTTTGGCTGTCAAACTGAAAGTCGTATGAGGCCAGAGTGTGTTTTTGACATCATAACTCCATCTGCTGTTCATTTCTTTTATGCCGCAGTGACAGCTCCACACACACACACACACACACATTTTACATGTAAATTAAGAAACTTAAAGATTTAAAGCACGTTTTAAAAAAAGGGATATACTGTACATTCATTGTTTAATAATGAAGAATATTTGAGCTCAAACTAAGAAATAGACATATTACATCATTATATCTTGTTAAAAATGAACTAATGGAGTTTCGTGGCACATGTCATTTATACTGATGAATCACATGTAGAAAACCTCTTTCTATAGAATTAACAAAATGCATCTCAATATCATACATGTTCTACAGAAGACAGCACATTTAAACTTCTGCTTGAAACATTTCTGACAAACACAAAATAGCATCTGCATGTTTGCGTCACATTCTTCATCTTCATCATTGACGTTGAAACTGGAGTGTTGAAATGCTGCTGTCAAGTCAAGTCAAGTCACCTTTATTTATATAGCGCTTTTTACAATGCAGATTGTGTCAGAGCAGCTTTACATTGATAACTGGTATATAATTTTGGCTGCACAGCAGCTCTTAAAGAAAATGGTGTCAATGCCGGCAGATCAAAACACTGTTGAATATCAAATGTCAAATGTCCCCAACTAAGCAAGCCAAAGGCGACAACGGCAAGGAACCCAAACTCCAACTGTGAGCGACTGATGACTTTGATAAAAAATAAAAATGTGTTTCATCTTTGTAAACGATGCCAAATTGTATAGGATATGTATTAGTGATGGGAAGTGTATTAGTGATGTCCGAAAGAAGCAGTTCTCGGTTGTGTACTGGTGATCCGAAAACCGTTGCAACTGATTCTTGACTCGAGAACGAGAATGGTGACAGGCCGTGTACGTTCGTTCGTGTGCGCCGCGCATGCTCACTCACTATATCAGCTGCTCTGCTGCTCGTGCTCATCATCATCAGTTCTCTCCTCACAGCAGGTTAAGTCAGTCTACTGTTGGAGTAACTGAATAACTCCGGGATGTTGGTTTATTTCGAGTCAGAGGGAGTGTCAGGCACATCAAAATGTGAGTAACTTTAGTAATTTGTGGATTAATGTTTGCTTACTGGAAATGCGAACTGTTTCGAACGATTCAGTCCGATTTGGTGAACTGGTTCGACCGGTTCACTAAAAAGAACCAGTTCAAAAGAACGATTCGTTCGCCAACCGGACATCACTAATATGTATTGTATAAAGTGCTATAGAAATAAAGGTGACTTGACCTGCGTGTGGATGAGGACGTTCATCTGCCTTCTGTGGATGTTAATCGTAAAATTAATTGGTTGTGAGAGTGCTTATTATATATTTGTTAAACAGATAAATGTAACGCTCACATTCATCATTAAACGTTAGAGTGGTCGAGCTATTTTCATGTTATTTTGTTCTTTACTATCCGGGTTGAAATTCAAGGTCTACAGCATTAATCGAGACCCAGACACATAATTGGTGTCTCTGAAGATGTTGGTCCGGCCGCAGTTGGAGGTGCTGCGTTTGCATCGGCTGCAGCGCTCATATTGTCCAAGTTGGTCTGTCAGAGTTTGACCACCGAACCTGAAGGAAACACCAAACACATCATTACAATTTCAGAAAATCCTGTGTTGATTCATCATCATTACATCATCACATATTTTTTCTCTCATTCTTGTGGTCCATCATCATTTCTAGTTTCTCATACCTCCTGATGTTCAGCTCCTCTTGTTCTCGTTGGTGTTTCATGTTGGCGCTGTGCTGCCAGTTCTCCACACATGCGGCCTGCAGCTGTCGCCGCTTCTCGTAGTGACAGATTCGCTCTTCTAACATTCTGTAAACAATCGGTTACGACAGTGAAAGTCTGGTGCAGTTCTGAGTCAGATGCTAATAACACCATGTATCATGTTGAAATGACTCTAAACACTGTCATTATGGGTTTTGTCACTCACTCTTTGTGGTCTTTCTGCATTATTTCTCTTTCTCTCTTCTGCTCATTTAAGCGTTTCTTCAGCATGTCTCTCCTCCTGCTGTCGGCCGTATTCATCAGTTCTTCAGAGATCTTCTGTGCTCTCCGTCTCTGCTCGGCTACAGCCGCTGGGTCGGAGTCCATCAGCCCAAATACGGGCCGCGCGTCAGAACCCGGTGTGTGAGGAGCCGTTTCTGAACAGCGGTGTTCACTCTGTAAATCAGATGCAAACAGACAGAAAAACACAAAGATCAGGAGATATATCACAAAATGAGAATGAAACACTCCGGCCGAACAGAACTGTCCTGTCGCGTCTGGTTTACACTGCATTCAAGGTGTTCGTTTTATCAGTTCATGAACGTGCCGTTTGAGCTACAGGAATACACAAACTCTATAACCAGGACAGTGTGTTATTGACGCTCAAAGTCTTATTGCACTTCACAGCAAAGTCAGAATAACATAAAGATGTCACTGGATCGGTTTACTGACATTATTCTTACGATTACAACTGCCTTCAGACAGACTGAAAACTGAATCATTACACAATATATGTTCATTCATTGTGATGTCAGATGTGTCTAGTTCTTCTCAGAGGTTTTTTTCTTTCTTGATCTAAATATTTTATGTACTTTTTTTGTCACAGTTGCCTTTGGCAAATTTTCAGTAAAGCTGCTTTGAAACGACTTGGACTGAGATAATCCAATAAACAAATAAATTCTTATTTTTATGGAATATTGCAGTGTTTATTGTAAATGATTTATCAGTGCACATCATTATTGTGTTAAATTCATAATCTTGAATCAGAATATCTTCTCCTCCCTCTTCAGCATCTCTTCTCTGATGATGAGGGCGGGGCAACCTGTCACTCATATGAGATCCACCAATAGCAAACCACAACCATCCAATCAAAATCAAGCCCCGCCCTACATTTGTTCTTGTTTGTGAAGCGTTTCACTCGGATATGCGACACAATAGAGAAGAAAAGATCAGTGCAAATTCCCTTTCATGACGACTCATCTCCTCACTCCCTCTACAGACGACAAAAAGAAAACAAACAAAAGTCACTCACTTGTTTTTCAAGTGCCTTTCGATACGTCTCGGCCATCTCGTGTTTCTCATGAAGCTGTTGAGATAGTTTCAATGCCATCCTGATGGAAACATCACATAGAACAATCACATTGTCACATCTTCTTAAATCAAACACGTTCACACAGTGTTGAGATGAGGAAACGCTCTCACTCCTCAGACATCTGCAGCAGATGCAGTCTGTCCAGTCGCTGTTGTTCCTGCTGCGTCTGCGTCTGCGTCTGTCTGCGTCTGCAGGCCTCCTGCATCAGCTTCTGCATGAAGAGTCTCTGCTGCGGCAGACGGTCTGCGGTACAGGGTCGACCCGCAAAGATGTACGAGCCCTGAAAGCACACGCGTCACATGACCAGAAAGACAATGAAACACACAGAACCTCAACAGTGTGTTTCAGACTCACGTGTGATTGGCTGCATGCAGCGGCTTTCCTGCGTCTCTGAGCTTCTGCCACGCCCAGATTAAATGCCGCCACCTTCTGACCGTCTGTCCTCTTCTTCTGTCTGTCCGCCTGTAAGTGATGGAAACACACCTGATCACTGTTAAAAAGAATCTAAGAATATAAATGACATGTAATCATGTACAATGATTTATTGGATTGATTATACAATTTTTGTTTTTTTTTTAGTCATAATTTTGTTTGCATGAGCATTTTGCTGCTGTCTTTAAGACATCTGTCATGATAACCTTCACATAGTGTTTTCTGTCAGGTCCAATAGAGCTTTAAGTTAAATGTGATTCCCCGTGAAACGGGTGCTTCAGTAAATGAGAGAGTGTGTGTGTGTGTGTGTGTGTGTGTGTGTGTGTGTGTGTTTGTGACACATCAGGACACAAATGTGTATAATGACACAGGTATTACAAGGAGACTTATGAGGACATTACTCCATGTCCCCATTTTTCAAAAGGCTTATAAATCATACAGAATGAGTTTTTGTGAGAAAGTAAAAATGTGCACAGTTTCCTGTGATGGGTAGGTTTAGGGGTAGAGGTAGAGTAGGGGGAGAGAAAATACGGTTTGTACAGTATAAAAACCATTACGCCTATGGAATGTTCCCACAATTCACAAAAACAAGCGTGTGTGTTTAGGCACCTCTTCTTTCTGGAAGTACTGTAGATCTTTCTGATGTTGATTAAGCATTAAAACCCGCTCTTGTTCCCGCTCCACTCTCCGGCTCTCCTCGGACAGGTAGACGGGAAGGTTTCTCTGCGTTCGCTGCATGCAGACGTAACACAATTCCTGCAACGCACAACAAACACAAACACGACTTCAAGAGCTGAAAGAGAAAGAGGCAGATGAACAGAGCGGCTCACCTGTCCGGCGCGTCTGTGGTCAGCGCACGTCACATTCACACCTGCAGCGCTTCTCTCTGGTGTCCTGATGCTGACAGCGCCACCTGCTGGTCCTGAGACATCCTCATCTCTGCGTTTATGACAGAAAGAGTCAGATTTGCCTTGTCCTGATCACCCATCGTTCATGCATTCTGTTGAACACTGTAAACTGCTGAAGATACTTAAAACATTCAGTCCATCTGTTGGCTGATACAGTTAGATAAGAGCGAGTCTCTATTACTTTGTAATACATTGATTATTAATAATATAGCTGATTATTATAGTATCACTAGACTTCAACATATGACTGTAAGAAGGCCAAATAAAGTAAACGTTGTTCATAAAGTCACTCATTCAGTGATGTGGCGCATGTTTAATGCATTTGTGCTGTGAGGAGAAACTGACAGTCCAGTTTTGAGTTTCAGCTTTAAAGCTCACGTTTCATTCATTCAAACTGATCATCACTAAAGAGAACTTTCTCCTGACAGACATCTGAACTCTGCAGCCACACACAGAGTTTGCATGAATGGCGCGTAACATAAAGCCTCTAAGTAGATGGAAACAAGATAGAGACCATTTCCACTTGACATTTGATATTCAACAGTGCTTTGATCTGCCGACATTGACACTATTCTTTAAATTCCAAAATTATATACCAGTTATCAATGTAAAGCTGCTTTGACACAATCTGCATTGTAAAAAGCGCTATATAAATAAAGGTGACTTGACTTGACATTTCAGTCTGGAAAGTCTAGTTTTTCCATCCAGTAGGATTTTAAACAGTGTTTTTGTGATGATAAGGAATGTATTTTCTATTTAAATGTGTAATATGATCATATAATTCAGCTGAATCTTCATCGTCTTCTGTTGAAATGTACCGGTCAGTGTTTGACGGACTCTTGTCCAGCAGCCCGTCTGTGAGGTCAGTCTCTGTCTCTGCCGGCCGACTCTCTGTCGCAGATAAGAGTGAGATTTTGCACAGAACTACCATATTTTTTGGTTCTCCTGAATTTATTCAGCATGAGTTGTCATTACAAACCCCGTCCATCATCACGGTCAGTGTGACGGGCCGCTGGCGGCTTTTCTCTCAGCGGTTCTCCTGCAGATACGGAGGGCAGTGTGAAGCTCGAAGGTCTCTCAGATGCTCCACAGTTACTTGTTTCCAGTCTCTGCAAATATAATAAAAAGTATAATTTCACATATTTCATCAGGTTTAAGGCAAACATATAGAAATCTCAGTCTTGTATCTCACGTTAGTTAAAGCTGCTGAAAGTTTCCCAGTGCCGTCTAGAGCTGAGATAAAGTCACGGTAGAACATCATCTTGACTCGGCTTTGCCGGAATGCGAGAACACCGATCCCAGGGAAGGTGTGAAGGACAGACTGTCGCGCGCACGCGGCGCGGAGCAGCAGATGGAGCGTCTCGCGCACACATCCCTCCACCGCGTCTCTGTCGTACGAGCTCTGCGCGCTCACGGCCGAGAAGTTGAGCGGCACCACGGGCACATCTGAGGAGACGCACGTTAGTTCTGCTTCTAATGACTGAACTCAGCAGAGATCTAGACTTCACACTGTTTCATGTCCTCTGTGCTACACACCACAGATCTGGACACATCTAGATCAAGGGGATCTTGAAAATCAAATTCAGTGCTGTAGGCTACAATACATGTAAGAGCTTCAATTATAGCAAAATGTATATAAATGAACAGCCATAATTATTGTGTTGTTGGTTCTGACCTGTAGCCGGTGGTTTGATCTGTTTGAGCCCGTAATACTGAGAGAGTTTCTCTGACAGGATGAAAACGGGTCTCTGTATGAGGATATGTTTGTTTCCGAGGTTCAGTTTCTGCTGACAGAATGTGAAAGTGCCCAGACCGAAGATACAAACCCCCTAAAACACACCGACTGTCATCAGGATTCCGCACTGAAGACGTTATACACGCTTTCAGTGAGAAAATAAGAATCTCTCATAATTCATACCTTTCGCAGGAACATCTGTTTTTCAATAAAACACGACACGCACGACCAAATATGATCGATATCTGTGAAGAATGAGAAAGTGTGTCATTCACTGATCGATGAAGGAATGAAGCTGCGCTGAACTCTGTTTCTCAGACATGCCGATTATTAGGATGAATTAGAACGAGTTAGTGTTATAGAACAGGGTTAGTGCTAGTTAGAACGAGTTAATGTTAACAGGGTTAGTGTTATAGAACAGGGTTAGTATTAGTTAGAACAGGGTTAGTGCTAGTTAGAACGAGTTAATGTTAACAGGGTTAGTGTTAGTTAGAATGTCACTTACCGTCGTCGGAAAGTCTCGAGAGAGTCCACAGATGATTGCGCTCATATTCACACATTGCAATGATTTGAATCATGACAGAAGTGCTGCTGAAATTACTTCCGTTCACAATGACGATTTATTATTTCAGTATTCAGGTGTTTAACACCCGAAGCTACCGCTAGTAAAGGTAAAGATATTTCGCTTTGTGCTCTTGATTGTGTCGCAAATCTGTTGCTATAGACGCGTTTCTACAGTGAATCTGATACACGATTCTACTGAAATCACCATTCAAACACGCAGAAGGACCTTCATACCTTCTGCTGCTCTTGCCCTGAAACAGAACTTTTTATTCATCTCTGACTAATAGAAAGACCTTTAAGCAGTTCTCTGGTGAACAAAACAACAGGCTGGTTCTGGCTTAGACTGGTTGAAAATCTTTCTTTTCCCTTCAGCAGGGTACTTACAAATATCAGATTACATTACAAAATATATTTGTTGAAAGAACAACATATTTGTTGAAATAGAATAGTATCTGCCATCTGAAGATGATGAGGATCATTTGATAATTTTATTTCAGACTAAAGATGGACTAAACCTGCTGATCTCCTGTTCAATAAACACACATGAGGAGTGAAACAGATCATACAGTCATAAACTGAAGATATCTGGACATTCATTTGCTGCCAGAGCAGACATGCATTTCTGCTTTGAAACAATTTTCATTGTGAAAACTTTACAAATAAACATGACAAGACAAATAAAATGTCAACCAAAGGTGTTTATTATGAGTTCATCATGTCATATAAAACGTCTTCAGCAAAAGAAAGAATGCCAGGCAATATTTTTTATAAGAAAAAGGTTCTTGTCCAGGTGAAGGTCTTCATGAAAATTAAAACTGAACGTTAAATGAAAGATTATTTTCTTCTCCATGAAATAATGGATCAAACTGTTAAAAACAACACAAGCTTGTCACGCCTTCCAGAAGTTTGGATTCTGCATCATTCTCCTCTGGAAGTTTTCATACCTGTGGGGAAACATGATATCGTGTCTGAACTCAAAGATGGCGTCTGCAGCTTCATCTCGACGATCACTCACCATTTGAGGATGGAGCTCGCAGGAACGTACATCTCTGAAGGGTTCGGTGTCATCTGAGACTGAGACAGTGCAAAAGAGGAGGTGAAGTTGTACAAGCTCTCCAGCATCTTCTGCGTGAACTGTGGAATGAAGCAGACTTTCATCACTACAGATGAGCAGTTAAAACACGTTCAGCGTCAGTCTCAGAGTCAGTGACATTACAGACGTCTGAAAATGGGCAATTTAACTTTATATTTGAAAGACAATTTAAGGTATAAATTACATATAAAAACTAGGGCTGCCTGACCAAAAATGTATCTAGTTAAATCAAATAGATAAATAAAAGATTTATCATCTATTAGTTGTTAATTTAAGCCGCTCGTTTCCATCTGATCAAAATCACGTCTGAAGGTCGTCAAAACCAAACGATCACATCACATTTGTAGTACACATGGTAAAACATGATGCGTCCAAGATCAGAGTGAAGCCCCACCCACTTATCTGTCAATCAAACATTGCACAGAAACACAAAAAATTTGGAAAAGCTCAGTTAAAGTTCTTACAGAACGTCTTTAGTACGACTGATATCAACATGCAGTGATTTGTGTAAATACCAGATCTTTATTTCAGAATGACTAGAAAGCTCGTATTGATCAATCGGAAGCCAAGACACGGAATTATAATTTTATAAATGTCATTAATAAATAATGAATCTGATACTTAACTTTAGTGTTATTAGGGCTGCCCCCTAATAGTTGATGAGAATAGGGTTAGTTGACCCAATTTTTATTACTCGTTCGCAGAAAAAAACTCCACAGAAAGTGACGAAGATCGTTAACATTGCTGGTCTGTGTGTTAATTACAGATAATCGAAATGATTATTTGGATTATCATTTGAAACATGCTAGTAGTACCCGAACTACCCCACTTTACATGGCCACTGGCTCCAACCCTAACCTAGATCAATGAGCGCTATTATCAATCGTATCCGAGTGTTAAGCTCAATCAGTACCGCGCTTTACTGCTCGACATGTTTAACCTAACGCGCATTTCTCTCTATAGACACGTCTACTGTACTGCGGAGAAGAGCGTCAGCGTCCGACACTGACTCAGGAAACACTAGTTTATTAAACTGTTAAAATGTTCAGACAGTCTCCTTGCTGGTTTTTCTGACACATTCATAATTTCTTTTGCTGTGTGATGTGGAAAGCTTTATGCTGTGCGTGAGTGCTAATTTATATTTTAATGGCTAATTACTAAGGTTTAGCATTTCTCTGTAATGAAGAATAATGTTAGCAGTTACATATAATATTCTTTCTCAGCCCTGAAACTTTAACTGTTTTCAATTATTATCATAAACATGCGACTAGTCGACTAATAGCTTAAATTAACAACTAATAGATGATAAATCTTTTATTTATCTATTTGATTTAACTAGATACATTTTTGGTCAGGCAGCCCTAGTTTTTATATGTAATTTATACCTTAAATTGTCTTTCAAACATAAAGTTAAATTGCCCATTTTATGCTCAGAGATCACAAAAACCTTCCACAGAGGCACAGATAGTGATACTTGTCTTTGGACGTGTGATATTGAATCTAAAAATGTTATGGCCCATCCAAACAGATGATTATTTAAAGGGTGAGTTCACCCAAAAATGAAATTTCTGTCATTAATTCCTCACCCTCATGTCGTTCCACACCCGTAAGACCTTCGTTCATCTTCAGAACACAAATTAAGATATTTTTGATGAAATCCGAGAGGTTTATGACTCGTCCATAGACAGCAATATAATCAACACTTTCAAGGTCCAGAAAGGTACTAAAGACATCATTAAAACAGTCATGTGACTGCAGTGGTTCAACCTTAATGTTATGAAGAGACGAGAATACTTTCTGTGTGCAAAAACAAAACAAAAATAACCACTTTATTCAACAATTTCTTCTCTTCCCTGTCAGTCTCATACGCAGTTGCGCCACTGCAGTCACATGTGTAGACTCACATTTAACGATGTTTTTACTACTTCTCTGGACCTTGAATGCAGTAATTTCATTGCTCTCTATAGGGGATAAAAAAAACCTCTCAGATTTCACCAAAAATATCTTAATTTGTGTTCTGAAGATGAAGGAAGGTCTTACGGGTGTGGAACGACATGAGGGTGAGTAATTAATGACAGAAATTTCATTTTTGGGTGAACTAACCCTTTAAACTGAAGAGCCTGCAGATCCATCGATGCTTTACCTGTGTGAAGGAGTCCACGGTGGAAACAGCTGAATTTGACACGGGCGTTTGTTGTGCGAGAAGGTCCAAAGACTCGATCGACACTCCGACCTGAGCGACTGACGGTGCCTGAGGGACGGTCATCATACCGAACGGATGAGCGCCGCCCTCACCTGAAACACACACACTCTCAGAGTTCTGCAGTCTGGACGGATGGGTTAGTGACCACAGTCAGAGCCAGTCTGAAGATTTCACAGGAAACAGATTGGTTAGTCTTTAGACAATGTGTTAGATATTCTGAGAGGTTAGAACATGTATGGTTTTCATCTGTCGTGTCTCTCAGCACTAAATCTCGTGTTTCTTTTCTTCTGTAACCTGGTTCAAAGTCAGCATGTGTATGTCTAGTGTTTTAAAATCTGTTTTTCAGCCTTTATACAAGTGGTTTTACACAAACCGCTTACCAGCTTTCAGACCGGAGATCTTGAATATGGCACTGGGCTTGTCGTTGGTGATGAAGCCCAGCAGCTGCCAGACCTGCCCGACCGCAGGGTCCGGGAAAGAGAAGTACACCGCGCCACCCATGCCAGCCGGGAAGGGCACCGTGCCCAGCATGAACACCACCACGTGATTGACATTCTCACAGTCCGGCAGATTAAAGACGAACTTATCAGAGGCGACCTGCTGCGCGTCCGTCTGGACCTGAAACACAGCAGAGGAAGAGCACTGCAGAACCACATCATCCAAACATATGATCTGCATATTAAAAAGCTGCACGTGTAACGAAAGTTCAGTCTTACGTCCTGGAATCATATAAACGTGACCATCAGTAAAATTAGACGCTGATGATGACGTGACTGTTTGTGATTTATGATGTTACTAGCTTTCAAAAGCTGCTGTGAATATGAATATCGATCTTCTCACCAGTCTTCCAGCGACTAAACAGCCGAACATCGCCAGATTCACTGCAGAAACACATTCGAGAAAACAGACACGGAGAGAAGCTCTTTATTATCTCACATCATCATCATCATCTCACATGTTTCTCACTGCTAGAAACTTCCAAAAGCAGCTGACAGACTGTAACCTCTGACCCGGAAACAAAACACAAAAGCGCTTCACTGATTGGACAGTCCAGCGCGGCACGTACATACGTTTCACTTTCAAAACATTAATCATATATAAAAGATTTTCAGAACCAACAAAGTCAATGTACAGAATATATATATATATATATATATATATATATATATATATATATTAAAGGATTCGCGTATGGAAAGTTTTCACTGTTTTATTAGTATAAGTGTAGGATAGTCTTGATATATATATTTGAATTTCTTTTTCAAGGAGCAAAAATAACAGATGGGTTTTTTTTTGTATTTACATTTATGAATTCTGGAATTTGGCGAAAATTAAAATTAAATTTACAATGTAATATTTTTTCCTTTTGTTAGAGGGGATATTAATAAAACCAAACAGAAGACTTTCAAGACTGTCAATTATAAATCTAGTTAAAAATCTCCAACATAAAAGCAAAGCCAAAATAAATGAAAGTTTCAGCTAATGTATTACATGAAGAAAAAATAAATAAATAAATATATATATATATATAATATATATATATACTGGATGAAATCTGTGTAACATTTTGAAGGTTATTTCCTTTATTTACCAACAAATATTTGTTTAAGGACCAAATGTTCTTCCATGATGAACCTTCCAATAATCAATAGAGTTTGGAGTTACAACATCTTTCTGAAGTGAAGAACTGTGAAAGTTCAGTAAGTTCAGAGGAATTTCCTCAATTCTGTAATTGCAAATCAAGAGAAACCTAAAACCACAAACTCTGAGAAAATAAAAATGGGTATAAAAAAATTCCACCGCGAATTTGGGTTAAAAAGAAATGTGTAATCCAATTAATTTTAAAAGTATTATTTAAAGCACAAAAATCAAGAAAACTCAAACCACCTCATCAGTGTTCATTCATTTAGATTTCATAATATAATGTGTTTTCTTTCTCCAAAGGGAATGAAATAAAGCAGTATTTAACACATCTGTTTAGAAACATGGAGTGACGCGACAGTATAGACTGGGAGAAATCCTTTAAAAACCAGTGATTCACCTTCTGAAGAACACCATCAGAACTGAACAACTTTTGAGAAAAATCCCCAAATACGTCACTGAATCCTCTCTGGGATAACAGCCTTATGTTAACCGACAGTCTTTAATAGTTCACTTGGTAACACTTTATAATGAGGTTCATTAGTTAAACATTAGTTAGTGTATTAACTAACATTAACTAACCATGAGCAATTCATTTGTTACTATATTTACTGATCTTCGTTAACATGAATGAAAGTACAGTTGTTCATTGTTTGTTCATGTTAGTTCACAGAGCATTGATCTTAAAAAGATTTTAATAATGGGTTAGTAAATGTTGAAATTAACAAAGATTAATAAATACTGTAGAAGTGCAGCTCATTATCAGTTCATGTTAACTAATGAACCTTATTGTAAAGTGTTACCGTTCACATTTATAGATGTTTAACCGAAGACCAGCAGCTGACTGATGAAGATCTGTCAGGAACAGTAATAATTCCAGCCTGCAACAGACAAACCTTTTAAGTGGCTTGATTTTACTTAAATATTAATAAGCTGAGATGAAAAAACAGAGAGGAAACACTTTTCAACAGAGAACAATAGATGTGCAGAACCGGAAGAATAATTCACTCCTGCTTTTCCTTTCAGATTACGAGTCAAATAAAGTCTGATAAACATAACTTGACGATGCTTTTTGCTCTAAAATGTAAATTACACACCCATAACGACAACGAGAAATTTGAAACAGTTCATTTTTGAAAAGGTACATTTTTAATAAGTAACTAGATAAGACAGTTTGTGGTGTGTGTGGTGTGTGTGTGCGTGTGTGTGTGTGTAGTTTAAAAAAAACATCAAAGTATGTCAGATTAAGTTTATCAGGCTTCATTCGACCCAAACTGGAAAACCCCACAGGAAAATCATCACTGCAGCGCTCTATAATAAAACAATAAAATATAAAAAGATAAACAAGGTGCAACTTCTTATCACACGTTTTATATGCGTGTTATATGCACATGTTCAACAGAAATCAATTACAACAGCTTTAACACAAACAATGACAATAAAAATACTATTATCATACTAGGGTTTTACATTTAAGGCATAATAAATATAATAAAGCATAAAAGTTAATATAGCAGCTTCGAATGCCATGTTATCATTCATCTTCCTCAAATAATTACTTGCTCACATAAAAAGTTACTTAATTATAAACCCCCTAGTTAACCAGTTTTAGTTTCTTTTTATTATTATTATTATTATTGCTGCATTAGAGTCATGCAGTAATTCTAAGAGGATCCATTTAGATTTTGACCCCCTTTTTAAACCACTAATAATAACTGTAAATTATATAATTGTAAATTTCAGTGGTTTATTGTTCAATGAAATCGAAATGTCCCCCTTTTAATTTCAGAAATCTGGTGAAACTAGTGAATCCTTCTTCACTGCTGATCACCATCAGTGTGGGCTTTAATGGAACAACTTCACAAAAACTCAATTGAAGAACAGAGAAGAAAATAGGTTAGAAAAATAGATTTTATTAGAGTCAGACAAGAAAACGGCTAAGAGAAAAGCAAAAGATGAAAGCAAAGTCAAGATAAAAACAAAAGCAGTGACAGAACCTGATGATCAATCATTCATCAATCATCAGTGGATCAGCGCAGACGGTCCCAGCGCCAGATGGAGGCGTCGTCACACACGGCGATCAGAATACTGCTGTCACGACTGAAGCTCGTCTGTCTGATGGCCGACGTGCATTTAGGGAGGGTGAGCGTCGTACACCTGCAGAGACACAACACACACATCACCACCACACACACACACACACATCACCACCACCACCACACACACACACACATCACCACCACACACACACACACACACACACACACACATCACCACCACCACCACCACCACACACACACACACACACACACACACACACACACACACACACACACACACACACATCACCACCACCACCACCACACACACACACACACACACACACACATCACCACACACACACACACACACACATCACCACCACACACACACACACACACACACACACACACACACAGACACAACCACCCACCCAACCACCCACACACACACACACACACACACACACACACACACACACACACACACACACATCACACATCAACACAGACGACACACACGAACACAGAGCTGCGGATGCCTGTCAGAAGGCCTGTTCTCTTACTTTGCTTTATGAGGATCTTCCACTTCCAGGTCCCAAACGTACAGCTTCCCAACTTGATTTCCCAGAGCGAGCATCTGAGAAGGTGAAGACACACACTCTTCATTCAGATCTTCTTGATCTCCGTTTACTGACACTGGCCCTCATTCATGAAACTCTCGTAAATATGAGTAAATTCGGAGTAATGTGCGCGTAAAAAGGGACCTTCCCGAAAACTCTCCTTTGGATTCACAAACGTTTCGTAAACATTTGATTTGATAGTTAAACGTTTTTATGTTAATGAATTCTAATCATTTGTAAACAGGCCGTGCATGCACACTTATTCACAATTAACATTATCCCACATATGAATTACAATTACACAAATTACGTGTCCAGGAACGCTGTGGAATCTTCTGGACTCGTCCTCAGGTTCGGCTCCAGTATATTGCATAAATGCAAAAGAGACCAATAGGCCATATGCTTACCAATAAATATTAAATTAATGTGTGTCTGCCAAAGAGTTTTTATCTAGATGAAAAAATGACTGGTGCTCTTCTGAAAATGGCCAGCTGGTGGCGCTTGAGCACTTTGGAGGCGCAGCGTTTTTCCAGCTGAGACACTTTGCTTGCTGTGATTTGGAATATCCACAACAGTTACGTGTTACTAGTATCTCATTTTGAAGAATATTACTGAATATAAAAATGCAGTAACCAGCAAACATCTTCATTGTTGTTCAGTCATTGTACAGGTAGGATGATTGGTTGGTGTGGTACTTGTCCCGCCTCTCCTCCACTGTGATTGGACGGTTAGGTAAAAAGTGACAGTGACGAGCGCTGCATTTTACCCACAGTTAAAGAGTTAAAAGAAAGACAGGACAAACAAACTCATGAAATATTATTATGGTCCATAGTGTCATCAGTTTGCCTAAAAACACACAACGCTCAAATATTTTGCGCACCATTCACATGTGGTAGGGAGCAGGTGTAAATTACGTCAGAGTACGGCTTTACGAACGATTTACACAAAAATTCGCTCTGCTCGTGTTTCATGAATGAGGACCCGTGTCTGTCATTAGCTTGCTCTCTTTGTCAGTAACCTACAGTTCACAGTTCACTTAATAGCAAGCAGAACCTTATACCTTCTGCCAGAAGTCCATAGAGAAGCGCATGTACCAAATGTCACACTGACTGTAATCAAAGCGGCCAAGAATCGTCACATTAGACTCGTTCGGTTTGATTTGGTCAATATCGTCTTCCATTTTCCCAGGTTTCCAACACACAATTGCGTTCTCACATGACTGCGAAACATGACCAAACAAGAGAAATAATAAAGATGAGTAAAGAAACTGAAATGTGTGTAGCTGCAGTTGTGCGACAGGTGAAAGTACCTTAGAGAGGATCAAGTCGCCGAGCCAGCGGACGCAGTCCACGTAGTTCCTGTGGATGTCCCGCGTGGAGAAGTCTGGGAAGTGAATCTTCTGAGACACAAAAGGCCTGAAAACGTATGTAGAAAAGACTAAATCCACACGCTGAAGCATGTAGAGCAGCGGCGGGTAAGTGCACTAGATAGTGAGGACTCACCGGTTGGTTTTGCTGGGGTTGTACTCGTATGAGCCGCGAATGGCTTTCTGCATCCGCTCAGAGTCGATCCTCCACAGTTTCAACGAGTGATCCATTCCACAAGACATGATCTTCTCACCAAGCAGGTCAAAATCCTACAATCAAAGACTCTTTCATCTACCTGACTTCACGGTTTACTAATAAGCTTTTCATCAGAAGATTATTATAATTAGATACAAACACTGCAGCGATGTTTAATATGGATGAGCTTAAACTCACCGCGCTCAAGACCTCGTCACGATGGCCCTCCACGCCTCCAAAGATGGCCACCAGAGTGTCTGTCTGGATGTTCCAGAGGCGCAGCGCATGATCTGAACACACACACACACACACACACACACACGATGAAACACTGAGCGCTGAACACACCGCGTCTGTAGACTCTGAGGTCATTACCTTTACTGACTGACAGCAGGAGGTTCGGATCCCTCGGGTGAAATTTGAGTTCGTTGATTGCGTTACCATGGCCGACATAATGCTACGGACGAAAAGAAGAAATCCGTGTCAATACGAACGCAGAAGCACATGACACAACTGCTTCTACCAATGAGAATTCAGCATGGATTGATATCCGTTCTCACTCACTTTGACGCACTGCATGGTGATGTGGTTGATGATGCGGATGATGCCACGTGACCCGGCCACGGCCAGCAGCGGGTGACTGGTGCTCGTGTCGAAGGTCCAAGCGCAGGTGTAGAAGTTTTCATCTGCCTAAACAGCGCAAGAGTCAAGAGAATAACAAACGACAGCGGCCGGCGACTGCTCTGAACGACAGACAGAAGACAAGCGTTTATGAAAGGATACATCAGCATCGACATACGACTGCAGCAGACGAATCTCTCCCTGAGAATGACACTCGTATAAAGTCACCTGCAGGAACAAGACACAGCCGACATGAGAGAATCAGCAGAGATGAGTGTGTGTGTGTGTTCACTGAATAGCGAGTGACAGACTTCCACTCACCCGGTTGCTGCCGACCGTCGCGAACACCAGCGGATCTCCTTCTTTACTGTGCCAGTTGAACTGGACTCCGAACAGCGGCTGCCCATGATCCTCCTGCACACGTCACATTTCACTGTCAAGGGTGCCGCACAAGTACACACTACAGAAACACCACAGGCTTTCTTACCCTCAGACTGTTGACACACTTGAAGGAATATTTGCATTTCTTGGACTTCCACTTGCCTTTGCCCCAGCTCTTCCTGCCCGGGGCATTGGCTGTGTTGGTCGGCGTGTCCGGCCGCTCCAGGTTGGTGCCGCTTTCAACACTGACGGCGTCATCCTGGAAAAACAGAAACATTGGATTGGAAAAAGATGAATGAACACACCTTGAGAAAACATGCAAGTGAATCAATCTGAGCTCAACTTCATAAATAAACATGTAATACAGACACATGCAGGTCAGAAACAAACATATTCTCTCTCTCACACACACACACAGAGAGAGAGAGAGAGAGAGAGAACAGAGACAGAGCAGGTTTTATGGTATTATTATGGGTATTAAAAGTGAGACTGAATGGGTTTATCATCATCATCATCATCATCATATATACACATGAAACTTCACTAACTGAAGCCAGTCAGATTATACTGATGTTGTTCTTGACAGTGACACAATCATGTTTGTCTAATAACATCACAACATCGAGCACATTAAATCATGCTGATAAACGAAGGAGATTCTTGCGCTAATGAGAAACACGCGATAACAGACAAAGAGAAACTTCAGTCACGAGCAGCAGCACAAACACACATATTAAACACATTCAATAAACGTACATTATCGTCTCCAGACAGATCGGGGTTGCTGTTTTCATCGCTGCTTAATTTCTGTTTTTTGTTATGCGGCATCTCGTTTCCCGCCTCGGCATGAGATTCAGACATCTTCCTCCTCATCTTCCTCCAGCAATGCCACACTGCCGGAAAGCGAAGCGCGCGCACTCGTGCCACACCGCCGCGAAACAGCACGACAGCTGCAGTAACACCGAGCGACGGCAGAGGGAGACACTTCACACTCATTCACACTCGAGCTCAGTCAGACCTGCAGATGTTCAGAACCAGATCACTCAGCAGAGAAATAGAGCTTAACAGCAAAGTTTGATGCAAACCTTTTAATGGCTTATAAGTGCGATAACAGTTCACAGTGTATAGAGAGGATTTCAACATTTCACGTTATCTAAATGTGTTTGAACCAACTCAGACTATAATAACTGGATGGATATAAGTTTAATATTAATTGAGATTTAACTTTAATGAAGACTCTCATATGGAAGTTTATGGGTTATTAGTGTTTAATGTAGGTTCAGGTCTGAAATTAAACTGCAGTCTCAGATGTGTAAACTTAATCAGTTTATGTGTGTGTGTTCATTATAATGAGAGACGCTGGAGTGATTGTGATTATATTAGACTGACAGAGTCATCAGATAAAATGATCAGTGATGTTTGATCAGTCCTGTGTTTGTCTTGATTTTTTTTTGTCATTGTTGATCCTGATGCTCATAATAAACCAGCTTCACCAACACGAATCACTGAATCAAGTATTATTTCCTACATCTGATTATTCAGATCATCCTGATCTTTCTGAACACTGGGAATCTCTTCATGTCATCCGAGTGTGTCTTCATCTATTAAACGCTCATTGTGATTCTGTCAAGTAAGAAATGTTCCTGGATCAACATTCCTGTCCGAAATTGTAGGTCTAACCCTAACCCTACCCATAACTTCTCTCTGAAATCAGAGGGAAATGCTGGTGAAAACACGGATGTAGAAGCACTAAACCGTGGCTGAAAGCCTAACCGTGACATAAACTGTTAACATGTCCCTCAAATCTGATTGGTTGATTTTAATGTTGATCCAGGAACAAGTTGTACTTTGTGAAATCAGGTTCAGCATATTGAACAAACACAGAGTTTATGAAGCAGATTGTAGAAGAATCTGCTGAAGAATGAAAGAGAGAACGAGAAATGAAGAATGAAAGTGTTTGTAACACCACTGACACGCCGAGACACGCCGACTTACGCAATCTTCAGAGAATCTCGATCAGTTGGTCCATTAAAACCGCAGTTTCATTTTCCCAGATGTTTCTGTAGCACTCATATAGTTTGGTGAAAAAAGAAACAGTGGGACTTTTCTTTTGGAGTGGTCATTATATTGACCTGTTGATTAGAATCACACGTTATTCACTGATAGACGCCATGATGAGTGTTCGACAGGCTTTTCTCTGCTTCTCTGACTGATGTTACAGTGGGACTTTACTGCAGAAGTCTTGCTAGAAAACACTCAAACAGTCATGTGACTGAAAGCTATTAAAGTATTATAAACATTAACAGTATGACTGTAAAGCTGCCGTGACTCATGCTCGTGATCAGGGTGTGAACGACACTGAAGTGTGCTTGAATGATCACCTTCACTTTCAAAACAACGGTCATTTGAGTTAATATTGCAGCGTTGTGTACCGTCACCCACTTGTTCTCTGACTAACCTGCAACAGTGGAGATTCCACAACCACTGCCGGGTCAAAGGTCACTGACAGAGGATGAGACTAATGCATTTATACTGAACATATAATATTTCTTCCTTTCATCTTAGAAAGAGTGCTGAAGTTGTCAACATGACTGAAACATCAGAATAAACCATCAGCTGAATTATGAACTGTGTTCGTTTTACAAATTCAATGTTTGGTTCTGTGTGTATGTCACTGAATATCAAATAATCTATAAAAAGACATCAGTTGAGGCTGATGACACATGAGTGCTGGGAATCGGACTTGGACAGGAAGTACAAGCACCTGCAGGAGGAAGTGGGAGTTCCCAGTGTGTCAGTGGAGCTGCTGCTGTTCTCAGTTCAGTCTGATCAGTGTATCAGTGGAACAATAACCTAAAGAACAAATATTGAAATCTAAAAATGATGTTTTAATATGAGCCTGGTGTGAATTCAGTAAAGAGTATAAGAATTCTGTTAATGATGTTGATTATTAGCTTCTTGAATCTACAGTAAAGCCGAACATTGTGGGAAAGTCGCTCATGTAGTGAAGGATGTAAACAGAGTATGAAAACCTCAAGGCTTTTGTTTAATGATCTCCAGCGGTTCAGACTTCAATAAATGAGGCTGTTTCAGATGCGGCTCATTTTTAAAATTCACTGAAGAAGAAAACAATACTGATACTCAGACTAATTCTGGCAGGGGCTTTTATTTAATGTACAACATAAAAATACCACAAAAAAGATCACAATAATGTGGAAATATTAAGTTCTTAATTAAGATCTGACTGCATGAATTCCTCTAGGCAGGAGCACATCGATCAGACTCGACTTACCTGTTTATCTTGATCACACTGAAATTACATCCAACAGTCACACCCAGGGCCTGAAATTAACACTCGCCAAGCGCCAAATGCAAGTATATGAAACTGTCAGTCGTCAGACGGCCGGTAATATTTTTAAGAATTTTAACAAAGTAATGTTGTAAGAACATGAACGACGCTCTGTACAGTTGACGGTCACAAAAGCCTTTCCTCTGTAAATATTCAAGCTCTAGAAAATGTGAAAAGGGAATTCATTCAACAGCTATATGGGAAGTTCAACATCTGAAACATCCGAAGCGCGCGCCATGAAAGCCGCGTCTCAGACAGCGTGCAAAAACTGAGTTGAGCTCTCTTCATGCCTTCCTGTGCTTGAACAGACAATTGAAAACTGCTGTTGGGCCTGAGAAGCACTGTTTGTTTCATTTGTATCTTTGTTGTATTGTATTTATTTGTGCTATTGCTTGTATTTTGATTATTTGTTAGGGTTAGGGTCATATTTTATTACTGACTGTTTATTTGTCTTTAAAAAAAGTAGGCTATTAAAATTATATTAATTAAGGTAGTAGTTTTAGATTTGGTATCGAAATTGAAAATTGAAATTGAAAAGGAGGTGTGGCAGAAAGTTAGTTTTAGGCCCTGGACACACCCGAGCGTGAGACGCATGAAGTTTTAGATCTTCAGGATTCATAATTCATTATCTGCTTTGAATGCCACATTAATACATTTTGACAGTGAAGATGGAACCTCTTGTTTGTCTCCAGTACTAGTTTTAGCATTGTATGCTAATGTCTTGAGTTTGATTTGTACATGTACAGTAGTTAATAATTCCTTATTAACAGTGAGTTTGAATTTTTGATCATTGCTGTAACCAGCATGAACATTCAGAAAAGTGAAAGAGCAATCGGTCGTTCAGTGGTTGAAACTTAATTTGGGGTTGAACAGACTTTAAAAACACAGACCAATGAAACTGCTATTAATCATAACTTCTCATTCCCAGAAGATGACCCTGATTTGAGTAATCTTTGTCAGGTTTTTTTGTAATCTCCTTCACATCATACTAGATATTACTTATGAAATAAACACACAGTCACTGACACTGAATGAAATCTTGTTGAGTATGAGGGGATTTCTGATGAGAATCACTGGCTCGGATTATTGAAACTTGAGGATCACTGAACAATGAGAATATTGTGGTTGCACGTTTCTAAAAGATTATTTATATACACAAGAAATGTGACAGTGGCATAAATGCAGAAGTTGAGGTTATAACTGAGGATGACTGACAGGCATTTGTCACTTAATTTGACTAGAAGAGTTCCAAAAAGTCCTCTAGAGTTTCACCAGACTCTCCGCGCTCAAAATATGAGGAAACCTTCCTTCCGTCTCTTATACAATGACATATTTATTGTGTTTCCCTCTAGTAAAAATAAAACTTACATAAGTGTGGGATTCACCTGGGATATACTTTGTCAAATCTATTTTCAGTGTCTTCCATGTGTCTGCTGTATGTAAATGAAAGTGGAATTTTGTCATTGTGGTGAATTTATAGACATTTAAAGGTCAAAGTTTCGCAGCAGATGAACACGGCTGTGACGAACACTTTAACAGGTAGTTACTGTGTCAGTAAAGCGTCATTGGTACGATGAATAAAGATACTATTACTGCCTTTTTCTGGTATATTACATGAACTCCTGTAAGTCGTGTTGCGCTGTATGCTTGTTTTGAACAGATCTTCAGTGGGATCATTTCCTGGTCTGGATCAGTTTTCTGCTCTTTTGTTCTGAAATGTGTTTTGAGTTCTGCTTTAGTCTCTCTGGTGAAAACTGAAACGCTGGTGAGAACAGAGAATGCTAACAAGGAAATTTTATTTAAGACTAAATTACAGTTGACAATTCAAACTTACAGAATATCAAGTGACCTGCAGAGAAACACAAACCCTCTCCTGCCATAATATATACAGAACACGAAACCATCACCTCATGAACATGAACATGAGCAAAATCATACAGATACAGTCAATATAAACTGTTAAAATCACCTTTAACCCTATTTTAGACCAGGTTTTACTGTTGATTCTGAGATTCTGAGTTACAATCAAACTGAATAATCTAAATATTAATCCATGATAATTAGAGGACTTCTAGAGAATCACATGACCTCACAAAAAAGTTAATTATCAATGGAAGAAAGTCCTAAAATGACATGCTGAAACACGCCTTAAGTCAACAATCAAGGACGTTCTGGTCCAACTGGTTTAAAGTTACTGATTACCATCTTCAGTAAAGACCGTTGATAATGTTTAACACGCGAACCTTCTGACTAAACACACATGAGAGTGATAATAATAACAACAATACGGATATAGTTACACTGTTTTAAGATTATAGTTTACAACCCTTTACACACCAGAGCCAAATGCAACACTTCAGATCTGCTACTGAGCAACAGAAGAAGATTCACTGTTCAATCCAGTCACTGAATCTGAACGAACACGCTTCACTTCCTTTCTCTTTAACATTGCGTCATCTGTTTATTACTATTACTTTTGGAATAATCCATCCTGACCCTCCTCATTACACTGGATTCTTCTTCTATTGTCAGGCAGATTCTCTGAACTGTTGCTCTCACTTTCCTGTGCCGTCTACTACTCAGTAGTGAACAATGATAAAACTGTTTCATAGAAACAACCAACATCTGCCTGAAGTGGCAAATGAATCTGTACAGACCGGACTGCCTGACTGACAGCGATTCCTAAGGGAAGAACGGGGTGGTCGCTCAGGAGCGGGACTGCGCTCCTTTACCTTTCAGGATCCGACGCACCTGTGGAGAAGATAGAGGAGGAAAACGGGTCAGTAGAAAGTTCTATGGCATGGGTGAGTCACGCAGCCTGAGGCTCTTTTGACTGAACCGCTCAGACCGGTTTCATGAAGGTCAAGTTCTCTCGTTTAACACTACATGACTCTTCAGAAGCAGGATAATCTGGAGGGTTTTCTGACCTGGTCTCCCAACGGACCCTCGGGCACCAGCTGGGCCGGCTGCTCGTTTTCCAGGTTCTTGGCACTGGGATCGGCTCCTCGTCTCATCAGTAACCGAACCACGTCCACCTGAGCCTGCCGACCCTGCAGCGCGCTGGCCATGTGCAGCACTGTGTTCCCATTGAACGCCTGTCGATGACATCACACAGCGATCGGTCACATGATGCCCTAGCACCGCGGCGGTGAACGTGCGCCACACAGCACTCTTCACTTACCTTGGCGTTTATGACAGAGAAGTAGCTGGGCTGATCCAGAAACAGGCGCAGCAGCTCAATGTTGGCCTCTTCGGCAGCCATGTGCAGAGCGGTGCGGCCACTCTTGCGGTCCTGTTTGAAAGACGGAGAAAACGCGTGAGTCGGGAACATCAGACACAGCGGCACCTGAAGCGGCTGCAGAACCACCTTCACCTTGGTTTCCAGCGAAGCGCCCATGAGCAGCAGAGTGGCGATACACTCGGAAAGCAGCTTCCTCTTCTGCAGCAGAGCCGGACTCTGAGCGGAGGGGGGCGTCCCGCCACACAGCAGCTCCTGCACCACGGCATTATGGGACAGGACTGCCACATGCAGAGGTGTGAGGCCTACCAACACAAGAGCCATGTTTAATGTGCTGTAGATGAATTTATTAAAATACCAGGGCAGATGAAGATCAGGTTGACTGACCATCATAGTTGACCACCTCCACATTGACCTGTCGCCCACTCGTCACCATGGATTTCTGCATGGCCTGAAGGGAAACAGTGAGTTAGGTATTTACGCAATTCACAAGAAAGCTCAAAAGAGTAAACAGATCTCAACACGAAGGGAGGTGTTCTGAACGCCAAACGACTGCAGCGATGTTTGCGTGCCACGACCTGTTGGCAGTTAATGGCTGACAGAAATGCAGGCATGTTGTTTTCTACTTTTATCAAAGAGGGCTGTGTTGTACGGCCGGTTGAGGGAAATTTTTCTCTGCGTTGCGTGACGTTTTTTTGAGGAAATGCACATCAGTCAAGCGTGTTATGAGGAAGTTAGTGAGTGCCTGGTTAAATAAACACAGCACATCAAGATGGAATGATAGACAAGGACTGTTGATAGATGATGAGATAATGATAATAAAAGGGAAAAACAGCGGCTGACCGACGCATGCGCAGGCTAACAAGGAAATACTGTGTTGTACAAATTCTTCACGGCTGTAGGGTTAGGTGGGGCCAGGATGGGTGACTGGTTATTCAACAACTGACTAGTCAATTAGCGAGTTCGACTTGTGAAGGCGCATATATCTATTTCAATTTATTAGAGCATTTAAGCGTGCTAATAGTGTGCTAACAATTAGCATTATAAAACTATGAGAAGTTTCTTCTCTTGATTCATCTGATGTAAAGCAGATCTAAAAGCAGCGCTTCAGATTCAATCACCGTTCGACTTCAGGTTAGTGTTGTCAAAAGTATCAACTTCAATACCAAGTCGGTACTGAAATTTTAAAAATGTGACGCTTTGAGCGGATTCGTAAACAGCTCTGATTGGCCACTGTGTTGACACGCCCATCAGATATGTCTGTGATTGGCTACAATGATCAATGCACGGGAGCGTTTGAAAGCAGCGGACGGTCCGCTGATAGACGCCTGCTTTCAAACACTCCTGTGTGAATCTGTGTAAGCGCTCGGTGAAGAGCGTCACTGATGTCTATTTACAACATGTTTTTAAAGCGTTGATCATTGTAACCAATCACAGACATATCTGAGGGGTGCGTGAACACAATGGCCAATCAAAGGTGTTTACGAATCCACTCAACAGCGTGTCACATTTTCAAAATTAAAAGTACAGAAGTTGGTCATTTTGACAACACTACTTCAGATCTCCCGCCGTGAATCACGTTGTCCTGCTGATGTCTTCTTCAGAATAAAAGAATATTATAAATATGATAATCTAGTGTTTGAGGTTCATTCAATCATAGTGTGAACAGAAAGAGTTTGATTCGGTTTGATGACCGACATTGACTCGTAACGTTAGTGCCAAACCAATATGCACTCGGCTAACAAACAGTAGTGTGGATTTACATCCAGGCAAAGGCAGTAACAGGAAGTACCTGCAGTGTGGAGGCGTGGCCCTTCTCAGCACACACGTGTAACGGGGATCGGCCCCAGCAGTCCATGGTGTTGATTTCAGCTCCGAGTGAAAGCAGGTCTTGTGCAATCAGGTGCTGATCTGCAGCAACACTGACCTGGAACGCGCTCTGATTGGAGGAAGCATGAGATCAGGTGAGTAATGGCATGTAATCACGGCTTTAATAACAGGTATGATCATGTCAGTGTTCAGAACTTAGCAAGCTTTCACAGATAATCCCATCGATCAAACTGGAGTGATTTTTCTTTACCTGGTGGTTGTGTTCCTTTATGTCCAGCATGTCAATGGCGGCCATTTTTCTGGCGAGCACAAACGCCAGCGCTCTTCTGCCCTGAGCCACTGCAATGTGCAAGAACCTGCGAATCAGTCAGCAGTTACTCCACGGCTCTTTGCCACACTCCCCTAAACACAACAGCCTATGATTCTCTATTACCAGCTGAGATATGCTGTTAGCGGAGGTCTGGATCATGCGCACATCAGTAAAGGCTGCGGGTACTCACGTGTCTCCGTCCCCGTCTCTGGTGGTGAGATCCACAGGGCTCAAAGCAGCCAGTTTCTCCTCCTCCTGCTGGATCTGCCACTGGAAGAAGGACACTGGGGCATCTGCGGTCACATGGCTCAGCGCCGGGATGGAGGTCGTGTAAGTGCCCTGCGCGGGCAACAGCAGACTGCAGTCGGTGTACATGCGGCTGTCAGCTTCAGTGTACAGGGCCAGAAGAGACTCTTGACCCAGCGCTGGACATCCTCTCACGGTCACAGACTCAATGGACAGGACCTCACCGATGTCCTCCAGCATCTCACGTTCATAAAACATGTTCTCATCTCGGGCACATGGAGACTAGGTGAGATCGGAAAACATAGAGCAAGGGTTATGGACAGTTATTGAAAAGGATTATGAAGCTCCCTGTGAATCTGAACAGGAAACTCAATGTCAAAGCACAGTACAATAGTAACAAACATAACAGTTAGTTCCCATCCTCTCTATTCTGAGTTTCAGTTTTTCCCCTCAGGATCTCGTTTTAGATTCCCTCTGTCAGGAGTAACAGGTATAAACCTTCACTGGTCACATGTTAGATTAGGGTCCAATTCTCACTATTGTCTAACTATTAACTACAAATTTTGCCTCGATAAACTCCTTATTACTGCTTATTAATAGTTAGTAAGGTAGTTGTTAAGTTTAGGTATTGGGTTTGATTAAGGGATGCAGAATAAGGTCATGCAGAATAAGGCATTAATATGTGCTTTATAAGTACTAATAAACAGCCAATATCCTAGTAATACACATTCTACTAGTTAATTTAATGAGAGACACTATATAAAAGTGAGCATTAAAACACACCAGGGCGTTTCCATCTGCGGCTCGCAGTCGTTTCACAGGAGAGTGAGACATATTCTCTGCTTCCCTCTTTCTCTGCAGCAAATGGGTTGTAGCTATAATGAAACAGAAAATTATTTTCCAGTCATTTTTGACAAACAACTTCCTGTTACTATTTCAACTCATAACCGCATAATTTGATGTAGTTACCTGGACATTCACTCTCAATTTGATATTGCTGAACCTGTGAAGAAGCAAATAATTATGTTAATTTATAATACAATACGAAATACAGCACTGTGGATTTATTAAACCCATCATAAACATGTACCTGTATCTCATGATGACGTTTCTGCATGATCAGCTCTTTGACGGTGTTCTTCACGCGCACACCTTGATACCGACTCAGTCTCCGCGCGCTCAGATCTTCTACTTACAAGGAAAAGACTATAATTAAACATTACCTAATTTAATCAGTTTAATTACTGTCCTCTGAAACCCGAGGAAAATGATTTCCTCTGAATATCATACATCGTGTGGCTTTTGACAGTCCAGCTGCATAAAAGACTTAAGAACTAGTTTGACCAACTAGCAGTTAATCAAGTGATAATCAGTTATACTTTTAGGATTCAAATGAGAAAAGTCTACCTTTTTATGTAAATGACTTTTTAAAAAAAAGTTATGATCTGTCTTGGAAAAAAGACATTTAATGACTAAAGCAGTTTAACGTTACGCTATAAGTTTTATTCACCAACACATTGATTTCCTGAATCTCAATCAGTTTGCTTAATTCAAATTTAATTTAATTATTCGTTATTAACTATAAATATTACATAATGATTCATTATTTCCTACCGTTGAAGCTGTTTCGCGGACTACCCGCATCGCTCCAGCTCTGATCCGAATCAGAGTTCGGAGATCCGGCCGACATATTCAGTTCTGTGGGAGAGGAACAACCGTAGAATGACCACAGGTTGACCGGACTCGTCATAACATCGGTGTCCCGGTCCAGAAGACCCGAGAATTCCTCAGAAACTCTGTCAATTATCATTTTGTCTTGCTGTGGAGCGCGTATGAGAGTTTGATCTGAATGACGCGACGCAACATTGACTGAAGAATTTATTAAGGAGTGACGAGCGCCGTGACGTCAGGACACGCCTTCATTAATCCTTCAGGATTACACGCACGAGCATTTAAAATACTTTATGCAATTAAAATATAATTAAAACAACATTATAAGAGATTCGGTTCTTGTTTTCAGATGCGAGTCTGTGTAAATCTGATCAGTGAAAAGATTATTGATTTGCGCCATCGAGATCTGAGGTGTTAAAAATGTTACTGCAGCCCGTCAGAGGAACCAGATAATCCACATGTACAACTCAAGACAGTGTAAATGAACGAATAAGGGTAGTCTATGACAAAATGTGAAGAAACAGCACAATCTTGCAAATGGAAGAACAAGTTATTCATGTTAAATTAGTCACAAGAAGAAACTCGGTGATGATACAGAACCTGTAGTCACGGTTAATGAGCTCCATCTAGTGGAACTAGTGTTAGTTAGTCCAGCAGCTGATCAGGGTTCCTCAAGTCCAGTCCTGGAGGGCCTCGAACCCTGATCAAACTCACACCTGTGATTGTCCAGTGATCCTGGAGAGTTGATTAGCTGGCTCAGGTGTGTTTGATCAGGGCTGAACTCTGCAGGGCAACTCTGTATCAATATTGTTGCAGTCCAAAGTAATCCAGACTGTGCAGAAAACCATTAGACATACTTTACAGGTAACAAAACAATTTATACACAATAATAAATATACAAAAGATACAGATTGCAAATATAATACACAAAATACACAATTATATACATAACCCAGTTGCAGATGTACAGTGGGTTAATAAGTAGGTGGTTATTGTGTTAAAGTGCTCTGCATGCTGCATTAGAGTCCAGTTTGGGTTAAATTGTGGTGACGGACTGTGAAGTGCAGTGAATGGCAGAGATAGAGTTTTAAAGGTGTATCAGTTCTGGGTGTTCAGCAGAAGTGGTCCTTTAGTCGGCCGCAGAGAGAGTCACTGATGATCCTCCAGGCTTTCCTACACTCACCACCTGGTGCAGATGTCCTGGAGGGAGAGAAGCCCACATGACGGGCAGTTCACACTAACCTCTGCAGAGATTTGTGTTTGCCAGCGGTGATGTTTCTGTACAGGCAGTGATGCAGAAGGTCAGGATGTTCTCCTCTGAGCAGGTGTAGAATGATCTGAGGATGCTGGGGCTCATTCAGGCACCTGATGATAAAGAGACACAGACACTGTGCTAGACTGCGCACCTTCTCTCTGTAGGCCGTCTCATCGCTGTCAGTGATCAGTTCTACCACCGCTGTGTCATCAGAGACCTGGACGATGACACTGGAGCCGCGTGAAGCTGCAGTCATGTGTACAGAGAGAACAGGAGTGGGATAAGAACGCAGCCCTGAGGAGCACCAGTGTTGAGGGTCTGCGGGGTGATACTGTTGCCCATTCTGACGTCTGCCTGACAGGAAGTCCAGGATCCATCCAGTTGCACAGAGATCCGTTCAGGCCCAGAGCTTCACGACAAGGTTAGCAGGCACTATAGTACTGAATGCTGAGCCAAAGTCCACAAACAGTGTTCTCACACAAGTGCTCTTATTGTCCAAGTGGCGGAGCAGTGTTTAGGGTGAAAGCAGTGACATCATCAGTGCAGCGGATACCACGGTATGAGAACTGTAGTGGATCAAGTGAGGCAGGCAACATTGATCAGCTTCTCAAAACACTTACTGAAGATGCTGTCAGAGCAACGGCAGTCATTCAAGCTTGTGATTTGAGCTAGTTTTGGTATGAGCAGAATGATGGAAACACAGAGAGAGAGGAAGAGATTGAAGATGACTGTGAAAACATGCTCTGAGAACACGGCCTGGAACGCCATCCGGACCCGCAGCCTTGTGGATATTCACCCTTCGGAAGGATCGGGTTACATCGACTATTAATCATTGAGCTTGTCCTGTAGAGGCAGCAATGTTCACAGTTATTTCCTCTAATGTCTGTGATGTTATTAATGAATAATCAAAATGAGATCAAAACAACTCAAAGACTGCAGGACAAAAACATGTTTTCTTTCTAACCTTTTGATGGAAATGACCGCAATGGAGAAGAAAAGTAAAACTTTATTTACAAAAATGTTTTGTTAAATATACGACATAGAAAAAAGAATAATAATGTCAAATAAATTAACACTTATTGCATATGCCACACAGAACACTTGCTGCGACACATACTGTAAGTATCCAGATGCACACATTCAAATATTTATAATAAATGCTATTAAACTCTCAACAGGTTTAAACTATCAAATCAATTCACATTTATTCCACATACCTACATGCTCCTCTACAGTTCAAGGCTTTTTAATAAGGAAACAAGTCTACTGGTAAGTGCACTGAAAGACCTCGGGATGTAAAGTACGTCAACGACTCTTAAAGCTGTATACTGATATTCCAACAGTGTAAATGTACGTACACCATTAGAAAGGCAGCAGCGGCCAGTCATATAAAGTCAGTGTTGAGTTAAACACACAACCCTGTTCAATCAGAGTGTCTGACCGCTGACAACATTAATGTGATATGGAGATCAAAGGCTACGTGTCGACACGTCTACTGAAGTCGAGTGATGATTTCCAAGAAAAGCCAAAGCTCTGTCCACAAGGGCAGCGGGTCACATCAGTCTGACGGAGCATGTGATGTCCTGTAACGCCCCAGGTCAGGACAAGAGCTCTTGTTTTCCCTGAGGAGGGAGATCAGATGGATCTTGTGGTGTTCCTCTTTGATCTCCTGCTCTTTCCTCCTCCTCCTCCAGTCGCTGTACAGATGACAGGTACTGCTCCAACAGGCTGCCGTCCTGACTGTCTCCAGCGGCCGTCACTGTCTCCGGTGATCCGGCAGTAACGCTGCTGCTCCGGCTGGTGTCCAGCGCTGCCTGTCGCTCTCCAGGGGAGTGAAATCCAGACTCCGGGATGGAGATCTCAGTGCGGAGAGGAGCTGCAGCAGGAATGCTGGGATTTAATGCAGAGCTCTGTGCCGCACTGAGCCGCTCGTTCACAGACGACTGCCACTCCAGCACGGCCTGAAGCTGTTTGATAAACACAGTCACAGGAGCCAAGATGGTCAACTCTACCAGTCAGAAATATTTATTATCGACATAAAGTGTACTTTCCCCCCAAAAACCCAAAAAACATTTTTATCCCCATGACTAGGGATGGACGATATACCGTTAGACATGATTAACTGGTAGAAATTTGTCAAATGGTAGAGATTTTGGACTATCACCTGTACGACATATTGTTTTAGTATCGATGTCCCTAATATTTCCCCATCTTGAAGGTTAAATGTAAGCAACAGATGAGATGAGCATGAATGATGTCTGGTCTCTAATTTCTGTCAGAGCTAATGCCTCTTAAGTCTTCTTGTGTTTGTACAGTGCAGGAGCTTTTCTCAAGATCATGTAAAGGCAGATGATCACAAAATAAGCCCAACAGGGTCATTTGACTTTAATTAGGACTGTACATTATCCCACTTATCACACAATGTGAGATACTGTTTTGAGTTTAAATTGTTACTACTTTACTTGTAGCCAGATTAAAGCTAAAAGAAAAACAAGACAAACACTAACACTATAACAATAAACTGAGATTTTTTAAATTGACCAACACCTTTGAAGAGATGTGCCAACTCCTGTAAGGACTTCAGATGACGCAACATCTGGATCAACATGCACAATCCCAAATTTCTATATATCCTAATTATTGTTAATATGTAATTCATTATTTCCAGGAGCTCATTGCTTCTACCTTCAATTAATCTGCTAACAGTGATTGTAAATTAAATTGCCTAAATTATTACATTGTTAGCTAACTGCATGATTATATGTACATTTCTGAAACCACATACATTGGACAGTCACCTCCGATACCAGATTCTCTAAATTGTCATGTTGACATACATTCTCCGTAAAGCTGCTTTGAAACGATATGTATTGTGAAAAGCGCTATACAAATAAATGCGAACAGAATTGAATTGAATATTTTCTATGGACTAGTTAGCTAATATATTTAGCTTTAACATAATACTACTCCATTTCAAGTTCTCACTCGTCCAGCTGTTGGCATCTCTTATCCCTAACCCTGTCACGTTGGGCAAATGTCAAATGTCACCAAAATCAATTCTGATACTTCACACATACTGGCAAGACTCTTTTCGTCACCCATCATTTATTCCCCAGCTGAGATAATGTGAGTAGTATTCATCTGGTAATCATCGTCATACTGACCTGCTTCCACAGGAACTTCACAGCTTCCTCCTGCACACGTCTCTGCAGTCGGTCTTCTTCTTGTTGCTTGCGCACCCTGCAAAACATAATAATTACTGGGAACTTAAACTTTACACTGTTTAAGCTTGCGTTTGTTGTTGAAGCTGATTAAGTGTTTGAACTAATCAGACAAGTGGAAGAAAACAGCAATTCACAGAAATACAAGAATGATTCAGGATCTATAAGATAATTCAGTAAATCTTTCTGACAGTCTTGATCACTTTTGGAGTCATTTTTCCTTCGTGTTTAACAGTGAAGTGTTTCACCTCTCCAGTTCTGCGGTCAGGTGGACGATGTGATCCTGCATCCTGCGCAAGCGGATCTCGGCACGCACTTCTTTGGCTTGTGGGTGGCAGTGGCGTGTGCAGTGACCCCTCCACCAAGACTGGATCCTTACAGCTGCATCATGTGGTTCACACCGTCTCACTTTACACTGCGGCACAGCAGCTTTCTGTATCCCCGTCCACTCACAATCCTCTGCAGAACCGTTCTGTAACACGGCATCACCGTTCAACGCATGCTGCTGCCCGTCTGCCGCTCCATCCGTGTGACAGAGCTGGTCCAAATGATCTGAATCATGTGTCCGAGAGGTGAGGACAGCTCCGCCCACCGACTCCTCCTCCGATGGGCGGTGCTGAGCAGATGTGGGAGGAGCCAGAGAATCATCAAACTCCTCTTCGCCGCTGTCAGGAGCTGAAGCAGGATGAACAGCAGGGTTAAAGGGCAAAAAGGCAGATTCAGACGACAGCAGACTCCCATGAAGCTTCTCCTCATCAGTCTGAACATCCTCCACAATCATCCTGTCCTGAGCAGCGGGTGGAAGCCGGACAGCAGCGACCGCAGGTGAAGAGACAGCACCCATCCACGCATTTACCTGAACTCCTGGATCCAGATCTACAATCATAATGGAGAAGAATCACTACAGAAGAAAATGACACTAAAGACACTGAAGGACAGATTCACTAAGAATGAACTGCGGCCACTAAAGCCCAGTTTCCCTGCATATCTAGTGCCTGATTCACAGAATTACAGAATTATGTAGATCAGTCAAGAACACAAGCACTGACACTGATGTCAACCTGCACTGAGCAAATGACAGAGATATTTGACTCATTTAACTGAAACGTTCTTGTTTGAAAAACTACTGCTGTCGTTAAAAAACGTGCACTCTTTTATATATGACAAGGACTGCATTCATTTAACACCAGGTTTCATTTGCTGGGGTTTCAACTATAATGATCCTTACACATTTATACATGTCAACTATACACTGCAAAGCTGGCCCTTATTCTGGCCTTTATGTGGCATTTTGTCTTCACACTGATTTTTGAGAAGTTACAGAACAACATTAGCATGGCTGTGTGAAGACTGGGCCTGCTAAACTGGGATGCAGGTGGGTGGTGAAAAAGACACAGATATTTGCAGATATTTGACATTCAAAAACTGTTAGTCTGTGACTGATCTGACCTTTCTGAGCGATGACATCATCATCATCACCATCATCATCATCATCATCTCTGCTCCTGTGGTCACGCCACTGCTGCACGTCTAGATGTGTGGGCCGAGATGGACTCTGGGACCAGCAGAGACGCGTTTGCTGCAGCTGTCTCTGATGCTGTCTGCAGACACCCAGACAAACACACACACACACACACTTACACACACTGAAGATCAGGTTTGCTGTGGATTAAATGCTTTGTTTTGGATGCTACCTTTGCTTGTTGAGGATTCTCTCAAGTTTAGCGTCCTCTGCAGACTGTAAGGCAGTTGTGGCGGTCAGGGGACACGTGGATGCCAAATACTGGACCAGCTGCGCATGTTGCCCGGGACGAAACGCACGGCCTTTGCCTTGACTGTACAGCCACTCGCCTTTCAGTCTGGAAACATTGCATGTTGTCATTAGTAATGGAGATGCATTTTAAAGGGTCAGTTCATCCACAAATGAAAATTCTGTCATCATTTACTCTCCCTCATGTTGTTCCAAACCTGTAAAACTTTCGTTCTTCTTTGGAACACAGATGAAGATCTTTTTAATGAAATCTGAGAGATGTCTGTTCCTCCATTGACATCCTCCATTGTCTATGCAACTACCACTTTGACACTTCAAAAAGTTCATAAAGAGACTGTAAAACTAATCCATATGAATCGAGCGGTTTAGACCAAATTTTCTGAAGAGATGCAATCGCATTATATGATGAACAGATTGAATTTATGCTTTTATTCACATATAAACATTCAACATATTGTACACTACTTGAAATGTTTGATATCTGTTTAAGCCAGTGGTTTTCAGTCCTGGTCCTGACGCTCCACCGTGTTTCTCTCTTATCTGACACACTGAGGGGCCGTTTACACAACACTGTTTTAAAATTAAAACTGAAAACTGTTTATGCATTTTGGTCATTCATTTACACGACAACAGCAAAACAACGTTTTTAGTCGTTTTCATGGATCCTTGTGAACAGGGATCGTTTTGACGTACATAAAAAACGCAAAGGAATAACTTTTCTATTTTTAGTACATTGTTGTCATGTAAACGTACCCTTAGCTCAGTTCAGTTCATGAAGCTCTTTCCTTACGAGCCGATGATCTGAATCACGTGTGTTAAATAAGTGAGACATATAAAATGTGCCGAGCGATGGAGCAGCAGGACCAGGACTGAAAACCTCTGGTTTAGATGTTGAGGAAATCCCGTCATTCTAGATGCTAGATGGGCTGCAATTTAATGCAAAATGATGTGTGACAAACAGTAGGGTCTGTACAAAATGGTGTGTAGTGCAACAGTAAAAGACAGACTCAAACACAGACTGTAACTCTTATAGGGAGAAATCACCCAACTCACCCCTCTTTTTGTGAAATGACGTATCCATCCAGCACCTTCAAATGGAGACACCAGCTCACCACATACGGGCGATAATCACAGCCGGGCAGAGAGGGCGTGGCCATGACACATGGGTTACTCATGATGGACAACTGCTCCAGGTGGTGTAACGGGGATAAATACGACACCTGGAATTGAGATACACAAAGAAATTGAGAAGGTGCTCACTGCAGAGCAAATGGGTGGAGCTTACGTTAGCCCCCCCTCGTTAGACGTCCAAATGTACAGCCACACCCTAATCCTACCCTAACCCTACCCACAACTCTATCTCTCCACCCAACTGGACGTCCAGAGAGGAGGAACTGGCCATCATAGACTCTGCAGTGAGTACCACTTGAAGAAATTGAGGGCCATCAAGGGTTTCCCATCATTCCATCACTGTTTTTCGCACTGTGATTGACGCGTTTTTAAGATGTTGTGTTAAAAATACAAATTTAACACCTGTTATTGTGTGATGTATTGAATATTGTTATTGTTAAATTAAATATGTCATCTAGCTGGCTAACACTGATGAGTTTTTGTTTAAACTGCAAGACTGACTGTATCTGTTAAAGTGAGTTAGGGTGATCTGTAATGTTTTTTTCTCGTATGACAGTTTTCCAGCAAACGTGCATGTATGAATGTAAACCTGTCCTGTGAAGTTTTATTTTCTAATACTCTATTTAATGACATAAATATAACTTTTTTCTGGTGCATTTATTAGAATACTTTATTAAAATAACTGATCATTTTTGACTGATCAAAATCCAAATTGCTGAGCTCAGACACACCCTGCTCTCCATAAGTGTGACTTTATGCAGAAAACATGAAGGTGGTACTTCAAAAACATCTTAAATGGCTATGATGCTTGAAAAAATACATTATTATGAGATTTATTTATGGGTCACGGGCATGATTGTGTACAGTTTTTAATAATCACATTAAAATAATGCTGCAAGAAATGGAATGTGTGATCACAAAGGTAGGCTTGATTTTGTCTGTGGGGAATTGATTGGATGGTTGTGGTTTGCTATTGGTGGATCTCATGTGAGTGACAGGTTGCCCCGCCCTCATCATCAGAGAAGAGATGCTGCAAGAGGGAGGAGAAGATATTCTGATTCAAGATTATGAAATTAACACAATAATAATGTGCACTGACGTTTCAACTAATCTATCCCCTGCGAAGGCCCATTTCTCTTTCCTTTCCCTATGTATAGACAAAACGTTATCAAAATCATTCCAATTCGCATAGATCCGCGGACACAACTAATTTTTCTGTATTATGCGGACAAGTAATTTGGCAAACATCACTTTAAAAAAAAAAAAAAAAAAAAAGAAAAGAAAAAAAGACCAAACTTCTGCGCACATACACGCAAACCTATAGACTAAACACGTAAATGAACGGCAAGAATGCATTAAAGGTATTCGGTTTTCAGCAGGAAAGGTGTCATTTAAGCGACCCCTAAAGTATTAACTAACAATTTTTACAACAGAAGTGATTCAATCAAAAAACAACTTTAGCTTGATAAGAGTTTTCCTATTGTCACTGTGAAGCTGCTTTGAAACAATATGTATTGTGAATGAAGATGACTTGACACTGATAAATCATTTGTAAACTGCAATACTCCAAAAAAAAAAAAAAAGAATTGTCCATTTTGATTTCATGGTGACTTTAACTTGTGAAATTGACTGACATACTAATGACAAATGCATAGCATAAATGAAGCAAAACAATAAATAAACAAACAATAAACAAAAACAAGAATGTTGAGGTTTGTATCGTCTACCTCAGCGAGGTCTCTGATCTCGTTCTCTGCGAGCGACAGGACGCTGAGGTTCGGCGGCAGGTGGGCAGGAACAGTCCGGAGAGTCGTGATGTTGTTTCCATGCAGAAGAAGAGTCTGAAAAGGGTGAGACGAGTCTTAAAGATCACGATCAGTCTTATGAATTATTCCTCTTTTCAAGAGAGACTACATGAGATTCATCTCTCAAAGCACATGGCAAATACCTTTAGCGCTGAGAGCTTTGTGAGGTCTCCTATGTGAGAAATATTATTGTCTGACAGATCAAGATGTTGAAGGGAAACACAGTTGTGAAGCTGCTCGATGACCTGGACAAACACAGACAGATGTGACACTGGTTCTGATGAGGCCAGGAAGAATCAGCCTCCTTTTCAATCAATTACATGGTAGTCTGAAAAGTACCTTGATGTTGTTTCCAGCTAGATTGAGCCATTCAAGGTGAACCAGGTCCTTCAGCCCCTCAATATATCCGATACTGTTGTTTGGGACGTTCAGAATTCGTAAGTTAGTCAGTTTTGAGACGCCCATCATGCGCACCAGCCGGTTCGAGGCCACAGACAGCTGTGAACAGACAGCAGGTGACACAAACTCATCTGAACTAATGACTGGTGTCAGTTTAATGTAAAAACAACACACCTGCTGAAGAACTTCATTACGCTCCAGGTGCTCCAGCTTAATGATGTGGTTCTGGTCCAGAATAAGAGTGTGTGAGTCTCCTCGACAGAAAACCTTCGGATCCAGTTTGTGGAGACCTTGATTTGAAAGGTCTAATAAACCAGGACCTTAATAATCAAACAAAACACTGACTCTCTATTCATGGACTAGAGATATCTGCCCTAACAACACACTTTCAGTGTAAATTAATTATTCCAGATTTTATTCGAAAAGTCAAATAAAATCTACAGAGGTTGATTAATATCAATTATATGGATTAAAGAAGAAAGTGAAATCTAAAGTTGATGTTGACAGCAATAATCGACAAAAAAAAAAAAAACGCGACATCCAGTACAAATAAATCAAATAAAGCCCATCCAATCAGATATGCACATACGCAGATGAAATCCTGTCAGTGTAATAACAGCAGATTTCAGATTTCTGCACATTATGACAAAAACTGATCAGACGTCAAGTTCGTCACGAGCGCCAGACGCTGCATGTTAAACATGATGTACCGCATGTACAATAGCATTACAGTGTCTGTCTGCAATTAAAATACTGCAGTATATATCCATCTAATCAATCGAACTGATTAATCGTTTTTTTATTTCGCATACCTTCGTAATATGACATTTGCTCCACCGGATCAGCGATAATCGCCTCGTCAGTCGCCGCCATACTTCCCGCTTGAGTCACCGCCAGGCAACCGATCGTCTATTTGATTGGATAAATGAATCTCGAAATAATAACAATTTTGGATATTTTTATAAGATAGCTAGTTATATTTATATATCAAACGTATGTTTGTTTTGAAAAAGTAGTTTACATTTGTGAAATAAGCTCCTTTATAAACCGCTTACCCACAATTCCTTTTCCTCTTCCCTATCTGAAACGCCGCCATGAAGTGAGTGCCGTCTGTGTTCATCCATAAACATCTTAAATGTTATCGTGGAAAATCGCATAAAAAAGTGTTCACAGGTTAATAGTAAATATGATGAATTTGTAATAACTCTTATTTCTGACGTGTAGGGTCGAGCTGTGCAGTTTTAGTGGATATAAAATCTATCCCGGTCATGGCCGGCGCTACGCCAGGATCGATGGAAAGGTAAAACACAAATTATACTAGAATTTGATTTCACGCTTTGATTTTATTCAATGTTGATTGTTGAGTGATCTTGTGATACGAATATTTATGTCTGGCAGTGTTCAGTTTGGTTATTTAGCATAGCACTGGCCTGTTAGCTAACTCAAGTCCTAGCCGAAGTAAATGATCTCTGTGTGTGTGTGTGTGTGTGTGTGTGCAAGAGAGAGTTGGTTTTAACTGGCTTCAAGATTGAAAATCAAAATAATAGATGGTTCTCAATGCTGTGCAAAACATTGTCTGTTACAGTCTCAGATCAGATGATACCTGACTAAACTGAATAGATGTGACGTCAGTGTCGTATTATAGTGATGTCATGTTAATGTAAACTCTTTTCTTCAGGTTTTCCAGTTCCTGAATGCTAAATGTGAGTCTGCGTTCCTGTCCAAGAGGAACCCCAGACAGATCAACTGGACCGTTCTGTACCGGCGCAAACACAAGAAGGGCCAGTCTGTGAGTTTGACCACTTCAGCTCTCTGTAGAGTCACATGATGTGGGCCGGACCCCTTTTATTTGTTTGACTGTACTGCGTTAAGATTGCTTTTAAAGGCAAAGCTACGCTTTAGATTGAACCGGGAAAATGTGCTTATTCTTAGTACAGTTAACTAGATGCTCCTTTATGTCACTTATTCTGTCCACCAGCCAGACACATGCACAGGATTGTGGGATATCATGGCTAAGCATGAGACATCTAGGAGCCTTCACAAACATCTCATTTAGACTGATGTGACTGGAATTAAATTGGGATACATCTTCATTCCTAACCCTGAAGGCAGTGGTTTTTCAGCTGTTGGGGCGCAGCCGCTGTTTTTGTGTGTGTTGCATGCTGAGTGACTGGAAATTAATCTTGATGTTTTTGCTCCGTTAGGAAGAGGTGTCTAAGAAGCGCACACGGCGCGCGGTGAAGTTCCAGCGGGCGATTACCGGCGCGTCTCTGGCTGAGATCCTGGCCAAGAGGAACCAGAAGCCTGAAGTGCGTAAAGCGCAGAGAGAGCAAGCCATCAGGTCAGCGCCTCGACAAACACTCACTCATTCAGGCTGCCGATTTGTCCGTCACACTTTCATTATTCGTGGAAGTTAAAATGTGTTTTTGTGGCCGTGTCTTAATCTGAACTTGTGCAGATTTGTACAGTTCATTGTTGTTCTTACAAATATGCACTGTACGATTGAGAAATCACAATTCTTATCACAATTTTAAAATAATAATTTTAGGCCAGAAGTCCTTGATTAGCTTGTTCAGGTGTGTTTGGACTAAACTCTGAGAACCCTTACATACAATATTATAGTTCTTTATTAAATAGATTTTTCATTGCAATGAACTAAATGCTTCAAATTTACCTTAAAGATGATTTAAATGTAATTTGTGAGTTGATTGTTACAGACTCTCTTGCAGACATCGTTTCATTGTGTGGTTATGCATGTTTTTCACTCTAGACTTCTAAAGCTTCAACAACTTTTAGGAAAACACTTAAAAACTGGCTTTTCTCACACAGGTGTTTGACTGGTTTACACATTCAAACAGGTGCAACCGAAACCAATGTTTCCTTTCTAACTATATTCTTGATCTGATCTTTCAGGGCTGCCAAGGAGGCCAAGAAGGCAAAGCAGGCGACTAAGAAGCCGTCCGCCCAGAGCACCAAGGTTGGATATGGTTTTAATCTCCAGTCTATGAGCTGCACTCTTTATTACCTGCTATAATGTGCAGATGAATCATTGTTGATGTGGAATGATTGTTTTGCCCCTTAAGGCGTTGCAGTGTGACTGATTCTGTCGCTTCTGTGTCATAAGGTGGCATAGAGCAGAAGGACTATGTCTACACCTAGTACCCTTTTATTAATGGGTGCTCAGTGTCATTTAGTCCTACACATTATTGCAATCTGTACTAGTAATTGTAAATCCTCTTGTTTGAATGTCTCTTGTATCATCAGTAACACGTTTGTTGTTTTTAGGCCCCTGCTAAAGCTGCACCAAAACAGAAGATTGCCAAGCCCATGAAGGTCAGCGCCCCTCGAGTCGGTGGCAAGCGTTAAGCTCATGTTTTGGTGTTTTGTGTGTCAATAAAGTTTTCACGATCAAACTTGAGTGTCCTTGAATTATTGATGTTCAGTGATAGTGATATTAACTTTACATAATGTTGTTTATACTTTGCATTTGATTGTAAAATGTTTGAATTGTTGCTAGTCTTTGCTGCAAGTTTTTCTGATTATATTTTTGCTGAACAGTCATATTACTAACCTGTTTCAGTCTTTGCATTAAAGTGAGTGTGTGTGTTCTTCAGTTCATAGAAGTTTCACATTATATTTGATGCAGTTGGTTTTTGATGAATCGAGTAAATCAAGCAGCAGAATTGAACTCTCATCATCCAGTGCAGCTCATGATCGAACCCTTCATCAGAATGACTGACGCCATGTTGAATTTGAGGTTTGAGAACCTGATGATTAAGTTTTGCAAAATCGGGGTTCCTACAGAGTTTGGAATTTTAAGTAATTTCCAGGGGCCATATGTATAAAGCTTCTCAAAGTAAAATTTTAGTCTTAAGTATGTCAGTTTTAAGAATGATGTAATTTTACTCATTCCTAAATTTAAGAATGGTTAGGAAAAAAAGCATATGAAGTTGAATGAATGAATAACCTGAGAGTGCAGTGAAGCGCATTTAAAATGCATGAAAGTGTATATAAAAGAATAAACTGCTACATTATAAATAGATTTGATATTATATATATTAGAGAATGTTCTGTCTTATATGGCATTTTTATTAGGCTATATTAGGTTTTACCACAGATATGTTGTTTTTGACAAATTCACTACATTTAACGTGTAGCGTTAGTTAATTCATATCAGATACTACCAGGAAACTAAGTCAATTTTAAGACAATTTTATGTCAATTATTGCTTATGTAACCATCAGTGAAAGCCGAGTCATTGCCAGAAGTAGCCAGATCTCTATAGCCAGAGTTGGGCTAATTACAGTGAACAGGAATCGGCCCAATGCTTTACAGCCATAACAAATATACATGTGCCAGAGCAAGCTATGAGCCACAATCGGCCCGGTTAACATGTGCCAATGCCCAGTCTGAGCCGCAGGCCCCACAGGGAGCCGAGCTCGGGCTGATTACTACATGCTATCTGGGCTAGTTAGGAGTAACAAGATAGCAGCAAAGAAGAGGAAACACACGCTCTCCAATAAAGATATGATGTATTGGAGTTAGTTGACATGGAGTTGATAAATTTATAAAAACTTAATTGACAATTCTTTTTGTAACTGACCTATTAAGAAATGTAATAACTTTAAATGTAATAAATTTAATAAATATTGCTTAAACAATAATATGTTTAATGCATTTTAATACATTTAAAGGTGCTGTATGCAATTTCTCAGATTCGTTGTTGAACACTGTTGATATTTGAAATCAACCCAAACAAACACACCTCTCTCTTCATTGCTCCGCCTCCAAAACTCGCACTCCAATCTTAACCACCCTGCTCCGAGTCAGCCTCAAACCCCAGCCCAATCGCTGTTGGCAGGCAAGTGCACTATCAATGACGCTAAACACCTCATTCTCTAGCAGTCGTCAGTGTGCAGTAGTTTAACTGCAAAACTCTCACTATCTGGCCACTGTTACTCATGCAATGGGAGTGGATGTCTGTTTATCACAGCTGACGTGCAACAAAATGCTTCACGAAAAATAAAGCGCAGATGATGAACGAACGACAAGGAAGCACAAAAATTGAATGTACAGTACACAAGAGTAAATACAAACAAGAGTTTCTTGTTAATCGCCAACAGAACAGAAGCTCCAGACAATCAAAATCCAGTGTTACTCACATGATAAGGAATCAAAGCAGCCTCCGCGTCTGTTTTCAGGCCTTCCTGCTCAGCCTTATCCAGCGCTGGAAAGCTTTTCTAATATATTTTTTGCTGATGTAAGAATGCAGCAGTGCACAAGTGATGACTTGAACCCATCAGTCCACAGTAAGCAGGCTCTTAAATAGTACTATTGCTAAACTTACCACACCAAACATAGTGGCCAAAATTGATGTGCAAAGTTTTTTTTTTTTTTAAATGACCCTACAAGTTTGCTTAAATCATCAAAATATGAGGAAAAATATTTTTATTTTTATGTTTATATTATTTAAATGTTTTAAAAAATGACATTGACTACAACATAATCAGTTTTTAATATTTCATTGGTTCTCTCTTGTGTTTGCATTTGCAACAGTAAATGAGGAGACATATCAATAGAAAAAGATTCCACACCATCAATACTAATTTGTGATAATTTTACACAATGCAAAGCTATTTTTAAAAATAAAAACACTAAAACATTTCATTGTCTTTTTAAATGATTTTTTTTATAATAACATTAAATTATTGGTGTTGTGCTGCTGTGACTTCACCCTTGCAGGCTCGCTATTGGCTGATTCAGAGGTTGAGGGTGGCCATTTTGAGTTGTAGTCCTTAGTTCACAACACTTAAGTCAGCACTTAAGAATCAGTCTTAGACTTTACTAAAAGTTGCTTTTAGCTTCTTTATAAAAGTCTCCTACTCTTAGAAAAGTCCTACTCTTTACTAAGAATTTTTTGACACTTAAGTCAAAACTTAAGACTATTAATTTCTGAGAAGTTTTATACATACGGGCCCAGGTCTGGAAATGTATGGAAAAAAGAAATGGAGTATGAAAAAATATTTGCATTTTCAGACTATTGCCCCTATTTATTTTTCTTATTGAAAATTAAGAATTTAATAAAAATAAATTTATCATACAAGAAGTGTTTTTTCATGGCAGCTATTTAATGATTCTTTAGTGATTGTCAAACATGACTGAATGAATTTAAGGTGCACTTTTGCATTTTGGGTTTCTTTTGACAATATGTTTTGCACTGTATTACAGCGCCTCTAAAAAGACATTTGCAATATATATATATATATATATATATATATATATATATATATATATATATATATATATATATACAGACTTTCGTGTGTGCAGGACAATGAACACTGAGCCACCTAAAGCGTCATCAGTCCATTTCGTGGTGTGGTTTCTTGGCCACCACAGAGTATGCATTAAAGCAGACATAAGGCCTTGAAATATGACGTACTACCCTAACGAATGCCAAATTTTGAACACTTTTTTACAGTACCCATCTTTTTTTATAGACTCTTGAACTTTGCAAATAAGATAATGCATACAGCTGTATTTTGTGTCACGGTTTTTCCTCCGCCACAGAGTCCTTGATATTAGAAGTACTACTAAGGAAAGCCAATTGTTGAGCAAATCGAGCTCTATTAATTAATGTGTATCCACGCTCTTGTTTTCGTCATAGCAAGATGGCAGTGACTCACAAAGGAAATAGGTTATAGTATAAAACTAAAAAATGTGATGCGTAAGCACGCAAAAAAATTCCTGTGCGCATGTGAATAGTTTCTTGAGGGCACGAAAATGTTTCTTTCTTGAAGTACATGCTGTCACAGACACGCCAGGCTCTTCACTCACCCAATCATGACGCACTCCTTCACCAGAGTTCTGATCACGCACACCTGACACTCATCACCATCCCCATCAGCAGCACTATAAGAGACACTCACAGCCACACATTGTCATTGTCCGGTCTCATTAACGCATACTTACCCGAATGCTTACCTTACGGACTCTTCGATCAACTACTTACCCGTCTCCAGTGTGTTTCCTAGATCCTCCGTGTTCTCCTGTCTTCCGTGAGTGTCTCTGTGTGTCTTCAGCTCCAAGGACCATCCGCCACCCACAATTCCTAGAAGAAATCAAGTATCAGTATCTCTGTCATCGATCATCACTAACTTTATCTGGCTCCACTCACCTGCTCACTGCTCTGGTTGTTTCAATAAACATCGTAAACCTAACCTGTGTCTCCGACCTCCTCTGTATGTAACAGAACGATGAGCACTTCAGATCCATTTCAAGACCTGGTAACAGCACTTCGCCGCACTCTCACCAGTTCATCCACGCCAGCACCACCAGCGAACACTTCCGGATTCCACGCTGCCACTTCTTTGCCGTTTGTGTTCGCCAGTCCCATGGCCAAACCAGCGCCCTTCTCTGGCTCGGCAGAGGATTGCAACGGATTCATCCTGCAATGTTCGCTGGTTTTGGTTGGAGATGCAACTGCACGTATATCCTGACGATAAAGCGAAAGTCGCTTTCATAATTCAGCAACTGGTAAAGCACTCTGCTGGGCAGAACCACTTTGGACTCAGAATAGCCCCATCGTGCAATCACTCTCAAGTTTTATAAGTCACTTCAAGGAAGTCTTTGGAAAGCCAGCATGGGACTCGTCCATTGGTGAGAGATTATGTCATTTAAAACAAGGTTCATTATCTGTCTCTGATTATGCTTTACAGTTCAGAACCCTAGCGGCAGCGAGTGGTTGGAACGAACAAGCCCTCATCTCCAGCTATCGTCAAGGTTTGGATCCACGTGTGCAGTTGCATCTCGCTGCATGCGAGGATACCATCGGGCTCGAGAAGTTCATCCAACTTTCTATAAGATTCGCCACTCGTATGCAGCTGTGCATTGAAGAGCACCAAACCAGCAACTCTTTCCATCTTTCCTCCGCCAGCCCGAATCCGTCAGCTTCCCAGAACCAGCCAGCAATGAAATGCAAATCGTCAGATCACGTCTTTCACCAGGTGAGCGACAGAGGAGGCTGACGCAGGGTCTATACTTATATTGTGGTCATCCTGGGCATTTCAGAGCTGAATGACCCACTCGTCCAGTGCGAGCTATGGTGAGTGTCATTCTGCCTTCGTTGAATCATCAAAAACCACTTACTATTGTTGTCAACCTTACTGCTGCTGATGTTTGTATTCCAGTTAACGCCTTCATCGACTCTGGGTCAGCTGGAAACTTCATCTCCGGAGCCCTTTGTCACCAGCTCAATCTCAAGACCATCAGTTCGCCGAAAGTCTACCAGATCCACTCAGTAACGGGTCGTCCTTTCCGTCAAGTGCGTTACACAGTGGGACCCCTGAAACTACAGATCAGTGTTCTGCATCAGGAAGAGATCCATCTGCTGGTTCTGGAGGATTCAACATCTGACATGATTCTGGGGCGCCCATGGTTAGAGCAGCATGATCCAATCATCTCCTGGCGGACAGGAGATGTCCTGAAGTGGGGCAACCAATGTTTTTCTGGATGTTTTCCTGAAGTTCCTGTTCCAAGACCAGTTCCAAGTCCAGATCCAAGTTCTGCTCCAGATTATCCTAGCTCTAAGAAGATCCAAGTCTGTGTCACGTCTATTGAGAGTCCATTAGAAAAACGCTCCACAGATATTCCTGACTGTTACTCCCACTTCAGTGACATCTTCTATCCGAAGAAGGCCTCCAAGCTGCCTCCCCATCGGCCATGGGACTGTGCCATTGATCTCATCCCCGGTGAGCCAGTGCCCAGAGGAAAGATCTATTCCTTGTCCATCCCGGAGGAGAAGGCCATGGAGGAATACATCACTGAGGCTCTATCGCAAGGTTACATCCGCCTGTCTATTTCCCCTGCTGCATCCAGCTTCTTCTTTGTTGCCAAGAAGGATGGAGGCTTGCGGCCTTGCATTGATTACAGAGCCCTTAATAAAATAACAGTCAAGTTCAGATACCCCCTTCCTCTCATCCCGTCTGCGCTGGAACATCTCTGCGGCGCCACTGTGTTCACCTCCGCAGCGCATACAACCTCATCCGAATACGTGAGGGGGATGAATGGAAGACGGCTTTTGTTACCCCTACTGGACACTATGAGTACTGCGTCATGCCGTATGGACTCGTCAATGCCCCCTCCGTATTTCAGGATTTCATGCACGAGGTGCTCCGGGAGTTCCTGCACAAGTTTGTGATCGTCTACATTGATGATATACTCATCTACTCCCGGAGCCTGGCCGAACATCGCCAGCACATTGCGGAGGTCCTTCAACGCCTGAGGGACTACAACCTGTTCCTGAAAGCAGAGAAGTGTACGTTCCATCAGCCCTCAGTGCAGTTCTTGGGATACTACATCGATCACAGTGGTGTCCGCATGGACGAGAGGAAGGTTTCTGCAATAAAGGATTGGCCCCTTCCTGCAACTGTGAAAGAAATGCAAAGATTCCTAGGATTCGCCAATTTCTACCGAAGGTTCATTAAGGGTTACAGTACCATCACTTCTCCACTTACCAACCTGCTCCGTGGCAAGCCCAAGTCTCTGTCCTGGGATCCGGCAGCCAAGCAAGCTTTCGAGGACCTCAAGACCGCCTTCACGACCGCTCCCCTCCTTGTTCATCCAGATCCAGAGCTTCCCTTTGTGGTCGAGGTCGATGCATCCACTACAGGAGTGGGAGCGGTCTTATCTCAGCAGCAGGGGAAACCAAGTAGACTCCATCCATTTGCCTTCTTCTCCCGCAAACTCAACCCGGCGGAGGTGAACTATGACATCGGCAACCGAGAGCTCCTTGCCATCAAGCTCGCCTTGGAGGAGGCATTGTCTCGAAGGAGCCCGTCACCCCTTTCTGGTATTAACAGACCATAAGAATTTGGAGTACCTGCGTGATGCAAAGAGATTGAACCCACGTCAAGCAAGATGGGCGTTGTTCTTTACTCGATTTAACTTTACCATTTCCTATCGTCCTGGTTCCAAGAATGTCAAAGCTGATGCTCTATCACATATTTACAGTCCCGAAGAAAGTTCTGAAGATCCAGAGTCCATTCTTCCAGAGAATCTCATTGTCAGTCCCATAACCTGGTCAGAGGAGACACTGCCCGAGTCCAATGCCTCCACCAACACCCCGCCGGGTTGTCCCCAAGGTTTGTTGTACATCCCACGGACACGACGCATTCCCATCATTCACTCCTCTCATTCGTCGCTGGGCACTGGCCACCCAGGGGTCAATGAAATCCTCTCATTGTTAAAACAACGCTTCTGGTGGCCCAACATGGCAGCGGATGTCAGGAGGTACGTAAAGGGGTGCAGGGAATGTGCCATATCCAAGAGCCCTCGTCATCTTCCCTCCGGGAAACTACAACCTCTGCCCGTTCCAACTCGCCCGTGTTCACATCTAGGAGTGGGCTTCATCACAGATCTCCCGGTCTCCAATGGACACACTTGCGTGATGGTTGTGGTTGACAGGTTCTCCAAGTCATGTCGATTGATTCCTCTCCCAGGACTTCCAACGGCTATGGTCACAGCAGAGCTTATCTTCAATCATGTTTTCAGATACTTTGGATTGCCTGAATGTAAGGATGGTTTTACCTACAGTGGTTCAGGCTGTATTTACCGAATGACTAAAGAAACATTATCAGCAAGATGGTAGAAAACTGTAAATTTCTTGTCTATTATCACCCACTGCCACTTATACCAATGATGGAAATAAGTGCTGTTACAATAGCAAAATATGTGGGAGAGCGTTGCTATAGTGTGACGATATTGTATTGCAATAGGTAGTACTTCAAAGTTAATACAGAATCAAAACTAGTTAGCACATCATTTGTAATTAGAAGGGTTTAATGGCAATTTCTGGTTATGATTACACTTAAAATAGTTACAAAATTAGATGTATGAGATGATAAAATCATATACCATTAGTCGTACCGTGAGAGAGGGAGACAAAAAAAAGAGGAGGCAAAGAAAGAGTGCCCCAAGAAAGGGACTGTCACAATTACCGTCTGTACCTGTCAGTTCCTGGACTACACTTCCCATAATCCTCCCTGCCTGTCACATGCACACTCCTCACCAATCACCTGTTGCCACATACACCTGTTGCCTATCTGCTGGACTATTTAAGACTCACTCACACACCACCTCAGTGCGAAGTCTTGTATACTCTGGTTGCAATTCTGAGCGTTTATTATTGTGTTAGTCTGCCTGTTACTGATCCTGTCTGTTTCCCGTTTATGATTCTCTGCTGCCTGCCCTTTGGATTATCTGCTCTGTCTTGGACTTACGTTTGTTATCCGCCTGCCCTGATCTACTGCCTGTATCCTGACCACGTCTCTGCCTGTCCCTTGCTGAACCTGTTTGCTCATGCCTGTACGACTACGTTCACCTATTAATAAAGCTTTGCATATGGATCCCTGCCTGAGTCCCGCCTCGTTACAGGGACCCAGAGGAAAAGAAGAGCCGGAGAATAAAAGAGCAGAGAAGAAGAAGAGAGCCAAGAGAAACAGTTCAATCCTCTTTTATCCCTTCCTTGACCATGTGACTGAAACCCAAAGTTAGACATTCAAACTGACCAATCAGAAGATCAAAACTTCCCCCACCATACTAAAGGTGTGACAATTAGCAGACCCCCAGTGTACTCACATCTTGGCCTGCAGGCCTTGATCATAATCAACACCAATTCCAAATGGCCCTTGTGGTAAGAAATAGAGGGGTTTGAAACAGCAAATTATTATTAATAGATTACATTCAATCTTACAAGATGAACTTAAGTTTAACTGAAACTGGGCTGGGATTTCTATTTCCCAGCATGCTTTGCCCATGGCACTCGCAAGGGAGAGTAAATACTAAAATTAAGTGTTATGTGTTTTTTTTTTTTTTTTTTTTGCAAGATTAATGTTAAGTGGGTTTTTTGTTATGGTAATTTAGAAGAGTTTCTGTTAATGTGGGTTTCTGGAGAGTTACCATCATGGTGACAAGTGGTGCATGCATCTTGGTTTGAGAGCAGGTATGTTTAATGCTTTATACTACTGTACTCATTCAGCAAGTGTTATATCATGATATTGTTAGCAATTTTGCATTTTCTGAATTAGCTTGTTATAGCTAGCTAAGTTTACACTAATAAAAATGTTTACATTGAGGTTACATAATAATTTAAGGTTAAATATATGAATTCATGTACCCAAACATTTCAAGTTAAGAACAATTAAAATGTATGAGTACAAAATAAAAATCTGCCAGTTATGCTTACTTAAACTTTAAACTTCTTAACTTAAAAATTGAGGCAACTGATTGCCTTAAATTTTTTTAGTTTTGCCAACTTAATCAGGTTTACAGTGTAGAAAGTTTCTGTAATGGATCCAGACGATTGCAAAGCATACTGGGAACTAAAAATTCACAGCCCAGTTTCAGTACATTCAACACAAATGGATTAAGCAAACTATAGTTTTACATAAGTGGATTTTACACAATAAAATTAGGACAAAATGTTCAGTAATTGTGTGGTTTTAACTAATTTTAATTAAGAACATTTAACAAGTACATTTAAAAGATGGGACAGATTGATAATTCCTGATTGTGATGTGTTTTATCTCCATTAGATTCCCATCAGCTCACACTGGATCTGAATACAGTGAATAAACGCCTCCGTCTGTCTGAGAGGAACAGAATGATTACATACACTGACACAGAGCTTCGGTCATATCCTGACCATCCAGACAGATTTGATGTGTGTCAGCAGGTGTTGTGTAGAGAGAGAGTGTGTGGATGCTGTTACTGGGAGATTGAGTGGAGTGGACGTGTGTGTATATCAGTGTCATATAAGAGCATCAGCAGGAAGGGACGGGGTGATAAGTGTGTGTTTGGATTTAATGATCAGTCCTGGAGTTTGTTCTGCTCTCCCTTCAGTTACTCACTCAGACACAATGACATAGAGACTGATCTTCCTGTAAAGTCCATCAGTAGAACAGGAGTGTATGTTGGTCACCTGATGTCACCTGTTGGAGTTTGGGTTCCTTGCTGCTGTCGCCTTTGGCTTGCTTAGTTGGGGACACTTGATCTTCAACAATGTTTTGATCTCAACAATGTTTGACAATAGCTTACACATCTTCATTCTTCATGTCAACAAATGTTTTGGAAAAGCCAGGTTGAGAATATCAAACCAAGAAGTAGGACACAAGCAGAGGCAGCTAAAGTCAGTTCTTTCAGAACCTTCACTTGTTCAATAACAATGCCAAAGTCAGCAGACGGTTCTTCTTGTTCTTCCCCATCCTTACAAATAACAAACACTGCCATGATGAGCTGCTCCAGGACACTTTCAGCTCGTCTGCATGAAGTCCTTGTGTACATAAAAAAAAAAAAAAAAATCTTTTACAGTGCCTTATGCCATAAAAAAATAAAAGATATAAATCAATACATTAATAGCACACAGTGCTATTCAGTCATAGACTATACTGATAGATTTTTTTTTTCTTTACTAAATCCTCACTTGAAATCTCACTGTTGTGAATCTCACATGCTAGGATATGCTGACACATTACTCACTGCTAAAACTTACAATATACTCCCTAAGGACATCAGCATTTTCTCTCATAAAAAAAAGAGAAGGCATTCAGGACACACTCTCTTGAAAGACGAATGTTATCAGTAATGTAGAATTACTCCACTGACACACATCTGAAATATGCAAGACTGATAAGAGACTCACAGATAATGTCAAATGATGAAAGTGTTCCTGAACCGTCAGCTCAGAATATAGATAAATATATGTTAAGGCTGTATTATATTAAATCTATTGTTTAATGAGTAATGGGGAAACAAAACACAGAAGACAACAGTATCCATTTTTCTAAAGTAAATCTTGATTATAAACATAATACATTAAAAAGATTTCAAACATAATTTTGCATTATTTATTAACTATTATAACATTTTATTAGAATGACTTACCATGGGTTGCACAATAAGTTCTCCTTATAAACATCTTAAACATATTTGCACCTGAAGAATGAATGCTGCATTATTCAAACTGAAAGTAGTACATTTAAAAAAAACAAAAAACAAAAAAACAAAAAACAAAACAAAAAAACTTAAAAAAAAAAAGGTCAGTTAGTTAACAGTGTAAGAGGTTTGGTATCATTACAGCTGGCGAAAACCACAGAAGCAAACAACTGCTAATGTACCAATGCACGAATAATCAATAATTCAGTTATCAGCTGAATGATATCAATATAAATTGGTTATGAAGACCCTTGCAATTGCAACCTGTGGAGGAGGTTCAGAACCACAAACACAAATAAAAAGAACTACAAACATGGCAGATGTGCTTGAGACCGACGGATCTTCACCACTTTTTCAATGTTTTTAAAAACTAACATCACATAAGAAGTGCTTGAATGCGGTTTAAAAACCTGCAACCTTCTTGTAAGTTCAGAGGAGGACAATGAAGAACTCATTAAGTATTTCATTGGAAAATCAAACAAAAATCAGTGTGTTTGAGAACCCACTTGACAGCTTGCTGGAGCCAGTTGAAAAATCAGAGGTGTTTCTGAAATGGTCTTTTATGTTTTTGCTGTGGTGCATCATGGGAGGTGGGAGAAACCATACTGGGGGTTAAAGGGGAGTTTTTTTTTTTTTTTTTTTAAATGACAGGCTTTACGATGATGAAATATGTTGCTATATAATATATTTATTAGGGAATTGTAAATCCAACCAACGATTTCCGAAGAAATCGAAGGTGGTTGTGTACGGTCCTTTCGCACAACTGGCCGCTCCACACATATGAGTCCCGAAGCAACACTAAGCAGGCCAACACTCACCCAAAGAAAGACAAAACTCGCCGAAAATATCATTTTTAATGGTGTGAAAAATTGTAGAGCGGGCTATTTCAGCCAGGGCTCTTCCCGATAGGGCTATTTTAGCCAGGGCTCTTCCCGATAGGGCTGTTGTGCAAAATACGGTTGGGTTTAGGGTTAGGTGCAGTGTAGGGGGCATCTTCAAAAATTTATTTGGCTCTTCAACATCACGCACACAAATGATGGAGGCCGTCTGTATTGTTTCGGCCCTGTATGGGGCGGAGAACAACAAAATAAAATATAAAAAGTGTTGTATCGCCTTGTATGAGGCAGATTACAACAAATTAAAATATATAAATCACTCCCCAAAATTAGGGTTAGGTGGAGAAAAGCAATGCCTCCCCCCAGATAACCGTCTCACGGCTTAGGTGGAGAAAAGCAACGCCTCCCCCCAGATAACCGTCTCACGGCTATCCAGTTTGGAATAGGGAGGACGCAGAAATGCACTGGCTGGCGCATGTTTTTGATGAGGCTGATCCACCCACAACGCTGGTTTTACCTTTTTCCTTTTTCTTCAAATAATCCATTCCCATGGTTCTTTTATTTAACTTTTCTGAATCGCAAACAAGTTACTTCCTTCAACCTCATACCCCCCCTTTTTTGATACATGGATATTAATTCCCCCATTCATCTTTTAAATTAACCCCCCCCTCTCCTCCTCCTCCTACAGGTAGAGAATTCGCATGTCCGGAGAAAACCCAATCGCCTCCGGACTGATCCCTCCTCCTGTGAGGGTTAGGTTAAGGTATGTCGCCGGTACTAGGGTTAGGGGAACTGTAAGTCCAACCAACGATTTCCGAAGAAACCGAAGGTGGTTGTGCACTGTCCTTTCACACAACTGGCCGTTCCACACATATGAAGCTAGGGATTGGAAAGTGCCATCACCGACCTCCCTATTTCACTCCTAGATGTTTGTCCATTCCTGAACCGTCCCTGAATAGATGCCGTCAATCCCAACCACTGCACACCACCCCTCAAAAAAAGAAAAAAACGGGTGAAAAAAATCAAATAAACTTTTATAAAAAATGAGGGTGTTACATATGCATGGACCCAGCCCTGAGAAGTGTGTCTCCATGATAAAAAAGGAAAAAGCAGAAAGCAGCTCTTAAACAAAACTAAACTAAATATACCGTTTACAGTGATACCCCGTGTGTGCATATATATATGTGTGTATGTATATATATTTTTTTCTTTTATTTGATTATACATATATATATATATATATATATATATATATATATATATGTATATTGGGGAACTGTAAGTCCAACCAACGATTTCCGAAGAAACCGAAGGTGGTTGTGCACTGTCCTTTCACACAACTGGCCGTTCCACACATATGAAGCTAGGGATTGAAAAGTGCCATCACCGACCCCCCCACTTTACTCCTAGATGTTTGTCTACGTCCCTGAATAGATGCTGTAAATCCCAACCCTTGCCTGAAAAGTGTGTATCCGTAATAAAAAAACGTAGAAAACAGCTCTTAAACAAAATTGAATATAACATTGTGTGTGCGTATGTGTATATATTTTTTTCTTTTATTTTATCATATATAACCCGGAGTCAGGGGGTCCTCATATTGTCTGTAACCCACTCAAATGAACTTTTTTAATGTATTTATAATAAATTAAAATTATGTATAGTATATATATGTGTGTGCCATTATTAATATTTCTATATATTTTTTTGAAAAAACCAATCATGTTGGGGTAATTGTGATCGGGGCTATTTTATGTAGGGGTACTTTATGGTCGGGCTATTTTGGGTAGGGTTCAAATAAAGGCGGGGTAGGTTTAAGAGCTTAGGGTAAAATATGTTAGGTTTTAGGGCTGGGGGGGTTGTGATGGTTAGGTTTAGGGTTGGGGGGGGTATGATGGTTAGGTTTAGGGTTAGGGTTAGGGTTAGGGTTAGGGTTAGGGTTAGGGTTAGGTTAGGTTAGGGTTAGGGTTAGGGTTAGGGTTAGGTTAGGGTTAGGTGTTTAAAAATTACAACAGCTCCCCCCAACCTAGCACCCGTCTAGGAAGGTTTGGAATAGGGAGACTGAGGAAGTGCACGGGCCGACGCCTGTTAGACTATACCACCCTCCTGACTAGGAGTTTCTCCCATATGGGCATTGGGCCTAGAATTAATTCACCGGGCTACTGTGGGTAGGTTTAAGAACAGAATAGGTATCGGTTTAGATCCAAGTTGATCCGAAAAGACCACCAATCTAGGGTAAAGCACCCAAGGGCTTATAAGACCAGGTCTATTTTGCACAGGGCTACTACGGTTAGGGTTAGGGTGTGAGTAGGTACGGGCTTAGATCTATTGATCCAAGGGTTAAAGACACTAGGTTTCAAATCCCACCGGGCTACTACGGTTAGGGTTAGGGTGTGAGTAGGTACGGGCTTAGATCTATTGATCCAAGGGTTAAAGACACTAGGTTTCAAATCCCACCGGGCTACTACGGTTAGGGTTAGGGTGTGAGTAGGTACGGGCTTAGATCTATTGATCCAAGGGTTAAAGACACTAGGTTTCAAATCCCACCGGGCTACTACGGTTAGGTTTAGGGTGTGAGTAGGTACGGGCTTAGATCTATTGATCCAAGGGTTAAAGACACTAGGTTTCAAATCCCACCGGGCTAGTATGGGTAGGTTTAAGGTTAGAGTAGGTGCAGCATTAGATCTAACTTGATCTAGAAGTGTCAGGTCCCCGAGAAATTCTCCCTTGAACTACTTCCGGACCCACGCATCTAGTTCCACCAGGCAGAGCTCGCCCGGCCTCCAAAAAATTGTTGTTGCTCTTGTTTTATGTAAAGCAGGTACTGCCCACACCAATATTGTTCTCCTTACTCCCCCAAAGGTTTCATGTGAGGGAAATATTTAAGACACTCTCGTCAGTGATGTACCTCAGGCTCCTCGGGTGTTTCGGCCCTTTAAACACCAGACACCCTCCTCTGAGGCGGCCCATCCCGGATGATCAGTCCAGGACGAGTGTCTTATGGCCAATTGCTAGTCGGACTAGACCAGATCCACAGGGACATTGTTGGGTTCTGGCTTGAACCAATTATGATTTAAGATGAGTTTGGCAGACCTCCTATCTTGGAAATAGATTTAATTAGCTTCGAGGCTGTCCCATAATTCAGAAAATTGAATTATACTGAACAGGCTTTCGTTGGGTTCTGGGTTGAACCAATTATGATTTAAGACGAGTTTGGTTGATCTCCTATCTTGGAAATAGATTTAATTAGAAAATTGAATTATCCTGAACAGGCTCTTGTTGGGTTCTGGCTTGAACCAACTATGATTTACGATGATTTTGGTAGACCTCCTATCTTGGAATTAGCTTTGAGTCTGTCCCATAATTCAGAAAATTAGAAAATTGAAATATTCTGAACAGGCTCTTGTTGGGTTCTGGCTTGAACCAATTATGATTTAAGACGAGTTTGGCAGACCTCCTATCTTGGAAATAGATTTAATTAGCTTTGAGGCTGTCCCATAATTCCGAAAATTAGAAAATTGAATTATTCTGAACAGGCTCTTGTTGGGTTCTGGCTTGAACCAATTATGATTTAAGACGAGTTTGGCAGACCTCCTACCTTGGAAATAAATTTAATTATGAATTGGAGCCTGCCATAAATTCAACAATCGAGACGGAGAGAGCAGTCAGTGTGCAGGAATGATGGTGCAAAATGTGCTGTTGCGTGAGAGGTGCTAATCACCCATAGAAAATTGGGCTCCATTTAAGGCCTGTTCGCCCCAGGCCACCTCATCCTGCGTGCTGTCCTAGTGGACCCAGGAGGGCTGGATACTCACCACTCCCCCAAGGAACCCTTCGTTAACACCGCAAGGTATCCGGGCTACCCGAGAAAAGTCTGCGAGAAAAGTCTCATCTTAGGGCCCTTTGTCAGCTTTGATTAGCTGACTTAACTCGAGGAGTCTGTCAATGTAAAAGGCTCCCATATAACAACGAAAAAAAACGTTGTCAGGAACCTTCTGCTCCAAAGAGCAGACTCCATAAAAACCCAGCTTGGGGCCGAAGGTCGCAACTGGCGGATGCACATTTCTGTACACCAAGCTTCTACCAGCTCTTCCCTCTAAAAGTTGATGCGACAACTGAACAGACATCATCCTTTCTCAGGACAACCGCCAGGTGCAAGAACTTCTAAGCTAAACTGAATGAACTCATGCCCAGTGAACCCGTAATCTAGAACGTGCAACCTCATCCGTGGTGACCAAAAAAAAATTTTTTGTTTTCTTCGATTTTTTTTGATTATTTTCGATTTTTTTCGAAATCCTTCCCGAATGTTCAAACTCCACGTACCAAGCTCAAACTATTAATAATAACGTTAAACATATCCTAATGTTAAGAATATGAGAAACTGTGGAAGCCTATAATTATTAATAAAGCCCACAAATTATAATTCTTAATAAAGCTAATAAATGGAATTCTCAGAGGCGAACCAGGGATGATAGACCTGTCTGGGCCACACATCCCCCCAAAGACCTGTCTGGGCCAGATTCGCTCTCCCATCCCATGCCCCCCAAGCCAGAGGCCAAAGGGGCACCGGAGGGAGTCTCTTATTCCCTATATCATCCTGTGTATATTTCTTAGATGGATCCAACTAGATCCCGAAATGCGAGATTTAACTGAATCTGCTCCAGACCAGCGAACCCAGCCATAACCCGAAGGCCACAGCCGGATAATCCTGGCCCAGCATCGCATTCCACCAAGCACTCTTGTTCGCACAAACGATTTTTTACCCCACACTGTGTATGTATCCCATAAGAGCGGATCCAACTCGACCCAGAAATGCGAGGTTTTCATCTGAACCTGCTCAGGACCAGCGAACCCGGCCACAAACTCGAAAGTCACAGCCGGATAATCCTGGCCCCGCATCGCATTCCTCCAAGTGATTTTGTTCGCAAAAACGCATTAACCCGATTCTGTGTATGTATTTTTAGAGCGGATCTAACTCGACCCCCGAAATGCGAGGTTTTCAACTGAACCTGCTCTAGACCAGCGAACCCGGCTCACAACCCGAAAGTCACGGCCGGATAATCCTGGCCCAGCATCACATTCCACCAAGTACTCTTGTTTGCACAATTT